>KN726905.1:6857-23043 GCA_000816745.1 Ancylostoma duodenale
CCGTAGTTTCTATCTTAGAACCATTTGTTGTCATTGATCATATGGGTGTGACGTGGGGCCTTCCTGAGCCGTCCTGTCACGACGGCCCGTCGCTCGTTTACTAGCATCGACCTCTTTTCTTGAAATGAATGGTTATGGTGTTTTCCTGTGGATTATATCACTTGTGGGTTGTTTCACTTCGTTTTAACTTTCGAGTCTTTCTGTCTAATGTGAGCGAGAAGCGAGTTAGGGAGGAAGGGGACACTCTATAAAAAGCCATGGGCTTCACTTTAAAAAGGCCAAGCTCTAGAGCTTGAGACCAAGCTCTAGCTTAAGCTTGTGCTTATGCCTATGCTAAGCCTAGACCTAATCCATGCTTAAGCCTAAAGGTTAGACTTACAGGAGTGCCCCTCCCCCCCTAACTCCCTATCTCCCCGAATGTGTTTCCTGGTGGTCCTTTTTGGAGTCAGCAAGTTGAGTGCTAGAATTCTCTCCTGCTTATGATTCAGGTGCTTATTTCCAAAGGGGGCTTCGTAAAATCTTGGGTTTTGAGAGGGGGGTTGCTTTAGATTCTGAACCCACGAAAAGCTCCTGCTGGTGCGGGCAGCTCCCTGAAAGCTCGTTAACCTTTTGTTGATATGTTTTAACCTTAACAATGATTGTATAACGACTTTAGTGCGAGGTGTGCATTTGCGATTGACGTTCCCTGTAGTACAGTAGTGTAGTACTGTGCAGTAAAAATCGTGCCAACTTGACAAAAAATAGAATGTAACAAAAAAGATTGGATTGCAACATAAGTTTCTGCTGTTTTGAAATTTTCAACAAGAGAATTATATTAAAGAATTAAACAACGACAGGCATCAATCGAGGTATGTACCACAATTTAGGTGGTCTTCTATCCAATTATACAGTAGGAGCTCGACTCTGCTGCCATATTACTCGAAGGACTAAGAGACAAAGGAAGGAGTCGAGTAGCGCTAGAGGTCACTCTGGCAAATCGGTGTTCGTAAAAGTAGACGCCCCTATGATCCAATAACTGGCAATCGGTTAGAGTGAGATTTTGGCTACATGATGAGCTATTCAGAATTTCCTTGCGAGGTCTTTGCATTTCCCGAGACTACGATCACTAAAAATAGGACTCAAGCAGCAAAATGTGGTTTTCATTCAGCGCTCAGAACGTACAACAAAATTCTACCAATCAATGTACAGAAAAATTAGTGTTTCTAGCCGTAGCGGAGGAACACCTACTCCAGTTTGCTCCAGCTCCAGAAAAGTGACAAGAACAAGTTTGAATAATAAAGTTTCGTGCTTGTGTTTGAGATTGGTGAAGAATGAAATCGAGAATGAAAGTACTTGGTAGAGGGAGAATGGCGTCAATGTTACTTTGCCCCTTTTTGGTGAGATTCGGACAATATTTGGTACAATCAAATATTAATCGATGGTTCCGCTTCAGCTTCACCTCTGGAACCGGATACAAAATAGTCTCGAATTTCTGATTGCTTGCAAGATCATGCTATGAAGCGGAATATGGATATGTGCGAAAGTTAGGGTGTAAAACCATGGAAGCGCGTTTTTGCGCAAAACAAAATTTATTCATAAGAAACTTTAGCAGAACGCTTCTATCGAAATTGTATGCGTAGTTACTCTCAGTTATCCTTGTTCGGACCGCGACTTTTTCCGCGGTTTCGCACTTTTTTCCGCTATGAAAGCTGGCTAGAATTATGTTGTTGCGTGGCAATTCTTGGCTATGGTGAACAAGAATGAGCTCATTCTCTACATTTTTGGTAGGGTAATTTTCCGCAGGTGCGGCTATGCCTGATCGTGGAAAATTTCTTCCATTCCTTGCTTTGATAAGATATTGTTGGAGTGGCTGGACTAGGTGGCCCAATTTTTGTAGAAGAAGATATGATGTGCTTGCCTGACAGGAGCTCTGCCTCTCCTACCATTCATCCTATATTTTAGAATGAAGACAACATCATCTTCTACACAGCCGAGTTCGTAGTTGGATTACATTGCTATCCTTTGTTGAACAGCAATGAGTTCCTGCATGTGCTTCCGTAATATGCTCTTTTCCTATTCGGTATTGAATCCTTTTCAAGAGACTAGGTATACCTGACCCAGCAGAGTAGATTTTGGGATTTTTGAGGTTTTTGCGTATGAACTCACGAGTGCAGGGTTAACGTCGACACATTCATGCACAGCTAGTTCTGGTCGCGGAGGGGCTCGTCCCCCTTTCTTCAACATGTAAATGAGCTCTGAAAAAGCAGAGGTGTTAGTAAATATGTTGACTTAACGGGAAACGTTGAGCCACAGATAACTCGTAGCTGGTGCTGGCCCCTAGTGTGAGTAGTTGAGATTAGGTTGATCTGAAAATCGACCTGTATACAATGATGCGCTAGCACCTCTGTGCATTTTGAAGGTGTGGATGAAGTTTGAACGTCTCATATACGAATATGTATTACATATACATATATGAAGTTCGACTCATATACGGGCAGCCATTGGCTAATGCCTGCTCGACATTTAAATTCACTCTCGTCGCAAGATGTAAACAGTAATAGTAAAGGCTGATCTATGGAATAGTGGTTGGTTTCTGAGGACTGTCTGCTGCAGAGGAGATCACGTTGTAGGTCGACAAAAGAGCTCTTCTCACCATTACTGTAAGTGTTTAAGGTGAGAAATCGATAAAGGGAGATCAGGTAAGGCTGGAAGAAGCATTTCGCTTACATATTAGGGACATTTCGTCACTCATGAAGGAAGAAAGCGAAGGGTATTTTCTGTTTGAAATATCATTAGAGAAACGCCACGAAACACAATGCACCATTTCGGGGGTGTTTAACTTGGTGATTTGACTCAGCCGTATTTCATTTGTGTGTTTCTTCAGACTATTTCGAGTTGATATTTTGGGTTTCGGGACACCTCAGGGATCTTGTTCGAGATTCTCACATCAGGTGAATATACGTAGGAGCTGCTGAGCACAAACATGTATAATACTTCAAATGCCCTACTCTATTAAGATCATTTGGCTCAGAATTTCAAAATTCTTGGCCATTTGTCAAAAGGCTTCATTCCTCAGCGCAATGGTGCTGCCTAGTTTTCCAACGCGAGAGTACTTGTGCGCTCGATGATAGCTGCTGAGCGCTAGCCATCAATGTCACAGCTGTGGAGCCGTCCAGTGAAAACTCTCCTACTTCGGGACTCCGCCACATCTATCACGTAGCTATAGATCCGCTTCTTATTATCTTCACGCATCGTGTCCCATCCTCACCCTCCCCCGCCTCTCTTGTCCTCCTGGCCCCTCCTCTTCGCTATGAAGGCGTCTTACCCTTCTCTGTCCCTTAATGCGGTCTTGTAGTCATAGGCCTATCTCATTCATTCCAGCTGTGGTGAAAACAACTGTCGATCATTAATAGCACTTAACATGTCTAAGCATGACAGAAAGTGAACCGACACCCCTGTAAATAAAGGTAAAATCAAAATTTGCAACATTCTCGTACATAACCCCAGTTAATAGAAACTCAGGAGTGGTAGTAATTTGGCCGAAATTGCCATCTTCATCTGAGGTGTAAGTCCCGGTTAAGTGCCAAATAACTGCCAATCATGACTTTTAGAAATATGCTGTTCTCGATGTGGTATAACCACTAGTCAAGCTTAGATTTTTTTCATAATAATAGAAAAATTCAGAATGAACTCCCATCGTTGAACAGACAATGAGCGGCTTTCATTCTGCTTTCAATGGTAAACAGAATAATGTGATCAATAGAGCAGGACGAAGACAATCGAAAATATGGAAGCAAGAACTCAAACAAATCGAAAGCAACAAAGAACCTTACAGATTGATTGATTGATTGATTGCGTCTTATTTACAACGCTATGGATACACTATTCAGATAGACTACGAGTTCTGATGAGCTGTTACCATTACTAAGAAAATGTATAGTGATCATATTGATCTATGCTACGCATATCTTGGACCTAACAGCTCGTTTGAACAAAGCACTGGAACATCTGGTGGGGATTCTCCTGCTTATTTTGATGTATGCGGTACCTGCCCTGGCAGTGAAGCTAGTTGCCCTTATTACACTTTTAGGTTTTGCAAACGCGATTTTAAGAGGGCCATCCCTAGTTATTGAGGGTATAATGCTGAAAAAATCAAATATCATGCCTTGTGCGTTTGGATTCAAGGGATGTTAGGCAAAAACGAGCACTTCTGATACTTGAGTTGGGAATGGTGGACTAAGAAGATTCGCTCATTCTAATGAGCAATTGTCTAGTATAATAATTCTGAACTCTTTCAAACATGAGAACATCTTTTTTTACGGTAGGGGTTGATGACCGTAGAACCCCATTCCAGTATGGGACTTACATACATTTTATATGCTAGTAATAACAGGTCCGTGTACTTAGTTGACAGGGCTCTAAAATATTGGAAACTACGAGTCACTGCTTCCTGACAGACTTTCTCGTAATGGGCCGAAAAATCAAGAGATTCATTGTAATGGAAACCCAAATCTCTAACTGATTTTACTCTCCTAATGGGAACCGAAGAAATATTTTAAGAAGTTTGAATATTAGAGTTTCCTATTCGAAAATGCAACTTTTTTTTCAGCAGACAAGGGAATCAGCCAGTTTCTTGACCACTGAACTAAGTCGTCGATTGAAAAGTCGATTGAAAACTGTCGCCCAAGCTGAAGCGAATGTCGAGCTTGGATCCTTAAACAATTTCTTCACGATTGACTTTTTGTACCAGTGCTAACTAGAAAGTCAAGTGTGGAGCAGTTAGGGTGTATCCTAACCCCTGGTTGGCTTCAAGCGTCGTCTCAGTTCTGCTTGCAAAGGCTAAGAGGGAGGAGAATTCACAATTCTACGTGAGGTCCAAAAACGGGCCATTCTTGGAGAGCCGGTTTAGGAGGCTTGATGAGTATATTTTGGCAAACCCACCACGGAAGTGCATGGAAAAAAGGGCAAAATTCGCAAAACGTCACATATTTTTCAGGAATCCGTAATCGTACTCATGTTGTAGGTGCCAATTCCTTGCGCGGATAGGTTCTGCATCTACCATGGTGTAGTGGAATGTTTGCACAGTTCTACGTAGATGCTAGGGGGTTCAATTCTCACGGCGTCCAGGTGTTTTGCAAAGTCTCACTCACGAGCTCTAGTTTACGTCTGACAGCATCCACTGCCAAAAGCAGGTGCAATGTGGTGCAGAGGCAGTGCTGCCCATTCATAGACATTTGGTCGAGTGATCGGTTCCGTTCAAGGCCAGTGTATTGTATTAGAAATTCCACTTGACATGTGGCGATTAGATAAAAAATTTCCCCCACGTTGGCAATCGTAAATCGCGCTTAGCTGTTGTCTGAAGTTGTTCATGAAGTGCCAACTTTGATCAAACTACTACCACCCCAGACATTCCTTAGATTGGAGCCGAATAGACCACTAAGTTGCTATTCGGGCCACATATGAAATCCATGTGCGATCATGTTTGTGCCATTCGTGCCATACATCGCGGCTAAGTCTCACCAAGTTTGGTGTAAGATAGCGATGAAGAGGTAGCACAAGCCCACACGTGTCGTACGGCGCTATGTTCCGCTGGTGCAATAGGGGATCCACAGGCGGCGTGGGTGTGACGTATGCTGAGGTGTGCAACTTGGCAGCATCAGAGCCGCTCCGCCTTTGGATCCCCCACCGCATGGGCGGACCCGTCGTTTCGGATGGACGATAGTCATATCAGATCACAGCTCACCTTTCATATCTAGGCTAGCCGCCCTCCAAGAAGCGACTGTGGTGGAGAACGTGAGCTGTTTCGCAATGACTTTTTTTTATTCAATATACATCACGAGGGCGTGACATCAGTATGCCAAGATGAAACCTACAGTATGATCAGAAAGAGTCCAAAACTATAGAACTGGAGACTTAAAATATAGTCCGTATGTTTGTGTACGTTTTTTCGACAATGCGGAATGAAAAATTAGGTGTGGCCTAGAGTAAAGACAAAATGAAAATTTAGACCGGTTAGCAAATGGTCTTACCCTAACTTCCGAGAGTAAGATAGAATTTGATCCTTACATAACTTCATTGAAGGCAACCAAATAGGTTATGAGCTCCTATCAAACCAAAGTCGAACCACCTATCAGTGCCGATTTTTACTTTGCAGCGGGCGGTATGGAATCATTGCGCTTGGAGATTACTGTAGGACTATTCGCTAACCGCTCCGAACTTCTCATCTTATGGATTAAAGAAAAGACTCCGTAACGGGTACACTGTTGCGAGAGGGGTGCGCTGGGGCCCTGAGGTGAGTGAACGACTGCATTCGGGCCGAAAGCTACGGTAAGGGTGTGCCGGCGTCCGAAAGTGGGAGAACGCCGCACTATCAATTACAGAAACTCAATGTCGGCCATTATTTTTCGGATCGGTATACTGATGAATAGACAACTTCGAACTCTGATTAATTTCAGAAAACGGAAATAGCAAATGTGGGCGAAGAACGAGAACCGCAGATGACGAGGAGAATGAGAAATGACGATGAGTACTCAGGTAGACATTAAATTGCGACTTTCTTGGCCCAAACTACTCAGCGTGCCTTAGTTCAAATAAATTTTCGTTTTTCAATTGTCTTTTCGGCAGAAGGAATCTGCGTTCTCCGATAGATAGATTGAGAAAACTCATCAGAACTTTCCAAGCTTTTTGCACAGCTGAACATCCCACGCTTCGGATGCATGCGTATTCTGACATTTGTGGGCTAGCTTGGATAAGCATGCGTCGCCCTCGTTCTGTGGTATTATTGAAACATGACCACTTTTGTTTCGTATTCAGATAGAGCTGCTGGGTTTATACGTCCCTAAGAATAGGGTCTCTTTCGCGCAGCCGTTGCGGAACGATAGTAGCGTCTAAGGAGCGAAATAAGCTAATCTGAGGTGCAACCACTAGAGCAACGCTTTTGGCCCGGAACTTTGAAACCAAGGTGACATGCGGTTCTATTCACTATTTTGGTCGGCTTCGATCCGGAAAATGTCTGAGAAGTACGATTTTGATTTCTCATTTGCTTTCTCTACTTTCCTAGCAGGGAGACTCGCCCTCTTCAAAATTGAACTCGGCCTTCAACAACGAGTTTTTGGCAGTTTTTCCAGATAAGCAGATTTCAGAAAAACGATTCCAAGTCTGATTTGTTGAAGATTCTACTTCCGTAACAGGTTGTTACGGTGGAACTTTATTAACTCCGACGCAACCGTCGTCGTCAGAGGCCCGAAGGTTGCTCCAGCTCTTTAACCTGTGCGCTACAAGGTGAAGGATCTCATGGTACTCTACCAGTTCTCGTCGTTATCACATGATACAATGAGAGCACCCCGAACTCGAAGTTCAACCCATCACTTGTTCCACCGTTGTTGCGGAAGGGTCAGCACATACTGCTCCAGATCTAAGAACGAACGAGTGCTGAGATCGAGTAACCGTCCGGATCTCATTTGATCTACAGAGGGTCCCCCCCCCCCTTATGATAGAAAAAGGAGGAGGCCACTAGTCATTGATGAACATTCATTTCTGTTGTTCATCACTGGAATTCTGGTCGTGATCCCGGCCGATTCTAGCGCCTTTGTGCAGAAATGTCATCCTCGCAAGCTAGATTATCAAATTTGATATCGAACTCTTCTCCATCACACTTCTCAGCCCTGTGACGCCCTAGAGATAATGTGATAGTTCCTCGCCTTCTGGTGGTCATATGGTCCTTCATACGTATTTTCAGTATCCTTCCTGTTTCCTCTATGTAGATGCCGTTGCAATTTAAGCGTTCCAATTGATGAAAGACACCCATTTCACTGCAACCCCCCCCCCCCACTTTTTTGGGGTAGACACAAGTAAACAACGCATTGCTCTGATATTCATTGCCTATTGTAGAATTTACTGCTAACCAACTGCTTTTTGAGGTTATCACTGGGAATATTCACCAAGAAGACATCATGTGGCAGCTCAAAGCTCACAGATTAGCCTTGACTAGACTTGGAGGAGAAGGTTGCTTATTCTAGTTCTGTTCCTAGAAATGAAGAAAAACGCTCTCGTGAAATGAAGGAAGCAAAGAGAGAGAAAGGAAAGATGAATAAAACTGCCTTTACCTTCTGCATCTTCCTTTCGGTTATCGATATTCCAAACGCTTGATCTCGTAACGAGTTGCCCAGCGATTATCGCAAAACTGAATGAAGCCATGCAATATGAACGGTCTGAGCAGGGATTCATGGACGCATAACCAGGCGAAGCCAGGCCAGCTACACCAACATTCGCGTCCTCCGCCTTCTGGCGTTACGTAGTCTCTACGACAAGCAGTCACGCTAACTATCATTGGTTTGCTTGTGTGTCGTCTCATGAATCTCCAGCCCTTGTAGCTTAGAGAATGCGTTTCATACTTCAGCTGCTGCAAGCATGGCTGCGGTGTGATGTGAGCCGTCTGATCGGCTGGTCCGGTCTAATGTTTGCACTTTTCTTAATAAGTTCTAGTTTGTATATGGTGTGATTCCTTCCATTTTTATGTTCCCCATTGTCACTCAGTGGAATCTTCTGCCAGACGAATCTTGGGCATCCTTTTATTGGGCGAACCAGTGACCAGCTGGCTGACACCGTGCTGCAGCCGTAATTGTAGACGATTTTGTAGAATCACTCCCTGAAGGCAGTGTATCACCACGTTTCCGCGTTTGAGGTTTTAGCGGATTCTGAAACTCTTCGATGCGTTGAGTCCAGCAGAAGACACAAAATGTTACAAAACGGTCTTTAAACCCATTTTTCAAAACCTTTTTTTGGGACGAGGTTTGGAACAGTATGTCAAGCCGAGTTGATGTGTGAAGCCGTTGATCTTATAGGTCTCACATGTCGAGACGTGTTGGCCAACGTTGCAGCCGTGGCGGGCAGTCGGCACTCATGCGGACCGCTGCATCCAGGTGGTCCGTGAACTTCACTTTCCGACCCACCGAGAACGGGGGTGCGGTCACCTTTGTGAGTATTGAAGTACATCGTTGGAATCAGAGTGACGAGAAGGTATAGAGTCTGCTGATATCTACAACCCGCGAAACGAGGTGACACACTGCCTTTAAAAGCAGCACCCACGAAAAACTTTGTCACTCGGATTTTAGCGCGATTTTGGGTTCCTGACATAACGACCATTGATAAAGTGGTCAATTTTGTCAATACTGACGCTAAAATGGTTCTCAGGTGCTTCCAGTCTGCTATATTACAGCGAGACGGCCGAGTTACGAGGAAATCTATAACGCTGTCTTTATTGCCAACGAATGTCTCGGCGCAACCAGATACTCGACAAATTTTCACCTCTTCTAAAGGAGAAAAAAGCACAAACGAAAAGGAAATGGAATGTCCACTATAGAGACATACCTCAAGAGAAGAAACAAAACTTATGGTCAAGTATAAAAAGCTAAAAAAAAAACGGAAATTCACACTATATTTGAAAATGTGGAAGTTTTGGAAAAAAAGAAGGGATCATACGGTACAATGACAGCCGAAAGGGCGTAAATGGGGCAAACAGATCATTACTATGTAAAAATTCTCGGAATGAGCATGGAAAACAAATGTTTCCTTTAGAACTGCGGCAGAAAACAGCTGATTGGTATCGCGCCACATCTCATCCGCGGATACCCGGATAACAAGTCTAAGTTGTTATATCTTGGAAACGCTGATACCTTCGGCAGTGCAACTTGCGCAGAATTACTGGGATTGTTGTCCAAACTCCAAAACATATAAAATTTTGGACATGAAAATTATCGTGGGTGCTGCCTTTAAGCTACTAGACTATATATAGACTGACATTGGGCATAGAATATGCGTTTAAATGAGTCGACTCGCTCGACACCGAAAACAGACGCAGATGCCGCGACTGATATTTGATGTTTTGGGAGACAGTTGTGAACAATCTTTCCAATGGAGTATTTTTTGCAATTATTAAGAAATTGGCGGTATTTCTATTATTGTAATACTTGATGTGCAAATAAGTGCAAATACATTTAGTTGACACATTAATTCCTACCCTATATTCGAAGCTTTTAACACACGATACCAGACAAAATCTAACCGCCTTTCGAAACCTTTTTTTGTCGAAACCGTCATTTGGATAAAATTGTAAACCATAACTAGTGAACAACATTTCAGGTACTCGATTGGGATGCATAGAATGTAAAGATCCCATGTCGCTTGTCAACAAATTCTTTGATTGAACAATGTCATACGCAGATGATGTTAAGGTGTATGGAGTCTCTAGCACGGAAAATTGAACAGAGGTCTACCAGGCTCTTCCTCAATCCATGTTGAACATGATGGAGAGGAATTCAGTATGAAGGTACTTGTTTATCATCAGTTTTCCATCTCACAATTAGGTCTATCCTAGCATGCAGTGTGGATTCAAAAAAATTGATACTAAATTACTTTTGTGACATGCGCGAGAGTATTCATCAAAGTTTCGACAATCACGTGAGGACTACTGTTCGTAAGCTTTTTACAGTCCTTTTCACAATTTGAACGAACGTGCACCGCACTAAGATTCCTATCATGCTTAAACTGCTCAAGGCGTACCTGACCTTAGTCTTGGAATATGATCCTCTAGCCTTGAGACACGAAAACACCAGAATAAACTTGAAAAGGAGCAGCGGAATTCATGGAACTTTGATGTGTAGTTGCAAGCCCAACCTTGGCTATTCCCAAGCAATCAAACCAAATATAGTTAGATTAAAATGCCTCAAATCAAATGCCCGCTGCATTTCCGCTTTAAGTTTCTTAATGTGAAGCAAATTTGAGAGCCAAGTAGTAGCAGTTGCGGGGCGCACATGTTTTTTCTCGATTCACTGTATTACTTCGAAACCATGGCACAAGTCAAATACTTTTCACTCTTTGTTTTTCGAGGGCTAAGTGGGAAAATGTTGTCATCGAGCGTGTTTGAAGCACCTGATAGTTCCATATTCCCTGCGAGATTGAACAGAATTGATCTGCTTTCAGTTGATAACACGTTCGCGACAGCGTGCACAACCCGTCGTGCACTATCAATTTAGTTTCATATCTTTGTGGAATGTTTACAGTTAGCTACAAAAACCCAGCATATTTCGAGTGGAAAAGAGGATTGCCCTGTGTGTTCACCTGTATATATCACCCTTTTGAGATCCTCCAGTGTGGCCATTCCGCAGATGCTCTGGTGCTGTCCACAAAAAGTCTGCAACAGTTTTTGGAATAGCGTTTGCATAGCTCTTTAGCTTCTAAGGCTAAAGCACGTAAGAAAACGCAATTAACGAAGACCCGTAGACCCGCCTTTATTGGTAAGTTTATCGCCAACTTTGCACTTCCCTATGCCATAGTCGGATATCTTCACCTGCCAACGATCATCAATAAGGCAATTTTTCGAAGTGAGAGACCCATGGAACTGAAGATATGAGTGGTGTAGAAAGACGAGTCCCTGGAAGTAACATGATATATGTTCTTACATTCATTCTAATAAGACCAATCACTTTGTAGGGTTCAGAGAGAATTTGCAGTGAAATCTTTTTTACGGTACTTCCGAAAGTTATGAATGGCGACGCGCGCAATTTCACGTTTAACATGTTCGCGACACACGCGCTTTTGCGATTTGTCGTTGTTAGAATTTTTTTGAAGTTAAGTCGTTGGTGAGTTCAAGCAGCTAATATGGCGATTGGCTGCACCTCCTTCGGAACAAATCTGCCTTGTTCCTTTAGGGCACGCAGATTCGTCGTATGTATGCCTTTTGACGGACGATGAAGATAACAATATAAATCTTCTAATTGTTGTTCCTGTGATATAATGCGTAAGCCAACTAATGTTGTCGACACAGGAAAAAAACCCGAAAGGCTATTTTAGCATTTGGAGGCTCAGAGCTCGCAAATGAATGTTAAAATGAGTCCAGTGATAATCCCGGACTCTTTTAATTGTATATCATTATTATACTATTATAATCTACACTACAGTATATTATATTAGGTTGTCGGAAAAGTTTCCGGCTATTTTCAAGCTGTTTTTTCAAATTTATTGTTCTTTTTCCACGCAACCGATAATTACACGATATGGGAGCACAATTACTGACAGGAACTCCGGCGGTAGCAACGGGGGTCACTGGCAGCTGCAACGAATGAGTGTTTTTACTTTAATTCCACCAAACACTGAGCATTGCTTTCTGTGGGGAGAGTTCTCGTTTTGCCACTAAAATTCCAGCTTACCAGTGACCAAGCCACCCGCACTTTCTCAGGTGAATTACCTGCTCAGACACTTGGTGCGGCCGGCCCACTCTACCATTATCGGCCGGGGAATCACTGGGTCGGAGCCCGGCCGGGAATGACAGATCACGCCGGCGGGCGGTGGGCTTCCGCTAAGCCGGAACTGCTCCAAATCGAGCGGGTTCAGCCACTACTGCTCAAATCGCGTGCTCAGAGCAAAGTTGTCCAAGATTACCCCTCTAATGGCCGCAAGTAGTGTTACAATCTCTGGCACCTTGACGTCCGGTTGCGCCGTGCCTAGCACAAAAGAGCTCCGGGTTCGACGCAGCTGTGGATCCGTAGTGATGAAAAGGCAGCATAAATCAGCGAATTTTCATCGGGAATAGGAAATGGTGCCTCTTTGCAAATCTCCCATCGTAATGTTACCTTCTTCTACCATCGATTGGAATCGAACCAACCTGACCATTGTTTCTGAATGTTTGAGAGTCCGCTGCTTTATCCACTCGGCCATCCGTGCTTCTGATCTGTCCCTCTCGGCTGACCTCATCCCTTATCACTGCCCTACTATCACTAACTGACTATTCCGACCGGGCTAGTCGGAATGCTACCATGGTCGACCGGCCGGCCGGCCATGAAACAACCCCCGGCTGGTCGTAGCTGTGGTAGAGTGGCCGACCGGTGATGGGCTGCTGTCCGTCCGGTATGCGGTGATGGGCTGGACGCCGGACGGTGATCAGCAGCCGCTCGGCCGGTCGGCACCTACTGGTCGGTGCCGACCGGCCGAGCGGCCGAGTGTGGTGCGGGTGCGGGGGCTGGCCGCACCAAGTGTCTGAGTGGGAAGCCCACTTCTCGCCGCTATTAACCAAGTTGTCGAGCAAAGCGAAAATCTGTTGAATAGTCAGAACGTTTAGGCACACACCTCTCAGCAGTTGAGGCTGTGGCAGCCGATCAGGGTGAATACATGAGTCGTGTCCCTTGTCTCTCTGGTAGATGAACAGCTATTGTATTACGATAGCACTGAAGTTCCTTCACTAGCTCAAGGGCATCACTCCACTCTCTTCATACAGCTCCAGGAGGCGCTCTTCAACCACATTCACCTTCCACCAATCCTAGTCTATCTCAAGCTGAATCGCCATGTTCAACCCTGCGGGACCAAACGTTTACAGTGTAATAGGAGCCAGTGGAGGAGCCTATCTTATGACTTACATTTTTTGGCTCATCGCTTTCGTTACCGCGTTTTATGAATTCTCAAAGCAAGAGAAGTCGAACATGATTTTAGTCAATGATGTTCTTTTTTCGGCCATGACCGTGACAGAATGCGGAGGGACTATTGGCATGAAAAGATTATTGCCCAGCCTTTATATATGTTTTAGATAGAAAGTTCCTTAACAACTGCGAACAGATTGGCAAGAAGAGGAAGAGAGTGGCAGGAAACTTTTCCGACAACCTAATATGTATATAATCATAGTTAATATTTATTGGCATCTTATGTCAGTGTGTGTGTACAAGAGAATCAGCCCCTACCAGAATAATCTAATTACGTCATGACATTCAGCTTGTCAAGTTATTTACGAAAAGTGTGCAAATTTTCATTTTTACCTTAAGTGACAGGTTTTGGGTCCATCGGTTGGAAGACCCACAGTTGTTTACATCACAATGAAAATAAATGGGCATCGGTACTTATTTGCCTGCGTTTATCAGGTCATGTGAAGGACAACATGCAGATGAACATGGTTTAGAGAGAAGGGATCGAGGTCAGATAGACGTGAAACAGCAAGGACGGTGGGGAAGTCAAGGAAACGGGCTACTGCTATGGAACAAATGCGTTGGCGTCCAGTAGTGGGGAGATGCCGCTGGACGGTTCCAGAGCTGCAAGAGTGGTGCGCCGGCGTCGAGTAATAGGAGAGATGCCACTGGATGGGTCCACGGATGTAAAAGTGGTGCACCGAAATCCATTAGGGGAGAACGTTTCATTCGAACGCGTGGTGAGCAAAACTATCATAAAATACGTAGGCACGTTTCATTCGAACGCGTGGTGAGCGAAACTATCATAAAATACGTAGGCATCGTTACCAATCTCGTGCATATAAATTCCCTGATTTGTAATCATAGTTAATATCAATTGGCATTTTATGTGCGTGTGTCTGTGTGTGCAAGAGAACCAGCCACTATCGTCAAAAACTACCGAAACCATCGTGTTCAGCGCATCGAATTATGTATGAAAAGGTTGCAGATTTTGATTTTTACCTTGACTTACAGGTGTTTCGGGCCGCCTTTGTCATGTTCAGACATGTTAATTTCTTATTATGACCGAAAGTTGTTTTCACCTCAGTTGCAATGGCCTGTGATTGCAAGACTGTATAAAAGGGGAGAGGTGGGTACGATGCCTTTAGAAGTAAGAGGATGAGCCGAGCAGACGAAGGCTGACAGGGATGGGGGTTGTGACATGGATGAGGCACGGATGAGGATCGCGCCAGCACGGATGTAGAAGATGATCAGAAACGGGTCGAGAGTGATGCGCCAGCGACGATAAATAGGGGAAACGTCCGGAGTCAGGTCCGATGGTGTGACAGGGATGCGCCGGCGTCCGTAAGTGGGGAAAGGCCTGTAGATTGGTCCAAGGTTCTGATAAGGGGGCGCCGGCGTCGGCAAGTACGGAAATACCTGTAGACGAGTCTAACAGTCTGATAAGGGCGCGCCGGCGTTCATAAGTGGGGAAACGCCTGGACATAGGTCCAACGGTCTGATAAAGGTGCGCCGGCGTCGGAAATTGCGGAAATACCTGTAGACGGGTCCAGCGGTGTGATAAGGGCGCACCAGCCCTCGAAAATGGGGAAGCGCCTGGAAAGGGGTCCGATGGTGTGACAAGGGTGCACAAAGGGAGGGGGAAAGTGTCTCGGACGGGTCCACACTGTGATAGTGGTGCGGCGTCGCGCAGTAGAGACGAACATATACAGGAATGCGAGGATAGCGATGCGAGCCCAGAAGAAGCCTGAGAGTCCGGCGTTAGCCGGACGATCAGGCGGGTACCGTATTATTCACTATCTTCGGCCGTGCTGTGAATGAAGCCCTCTAACCGTCAAGTATCACGGCCACAAAAATTAAAATGGAGTTTCTTTTCCTTTGGGACTGAAAACCAATTTCTGTGGTTTTTTAAACACCGAAGTTCTCGTAGAGAACTAATAGAAAAGAAAGGCAAGATCTTTGATTACTTCTTACTTGTACTATATCTCTTAGTAGAGCATTGACGAAAAAGTTATCCATGTTTATTGAATCTTCCACTATCACATCGTTGAGACTTCCTCGTGAACAAAACTTCCATACAGAAAGCGTCTGGGGTCCATCCAGGCAAAGGCCAATGAAGCGGTTCAGGTTATCGTGCTCGAGCTGTCGAAGCTGGAAATTTTCAAAAACGTCATGATCGAGTGCAGCATTCCGGAAACACAAAACACTTTCTTGAGTATCGAATAAATTCCCATGGCTTTTGGGAACTGATTGTATTTCCTCAATTTCCCGATGTTTGACCAAATGCTTATTTATACCATTCGAGACAGTTTTTTTTTCGGTTCAAAGGCAGTTTAAATTAGCTTTTCTAAGCATCTTTACTTTTACTTACAGACATCATCTACAGAAATTTTGCAGGCAGGTAACAATTCTTGGTGCTATATTTACTGTTTAGCGAGCGTGTGTGGCTCGCCGCGCACGCACAAGGCCGATGGTTCGATCGCGTCCCTGGCCAACCAGGCCATTCATCCCTCTGTGGTCGGTAAATTGGTGTCAGGGGAGTCTAGGAAGATGAAGCTCTGCCTTCGCTTGGACTTGGGTGCCCCCTTCCCCCAAAAGTCACTGTACAGGGTGCGGCAAAAGTCTTTGGACAAGCATAATCGACCTCCAAAATATGGGGAAGAAGGAAGTGAAAAAATCGGTAGTTGCAATAAGTTAGCAGTTAAGTTGTAAGCATAAATACAGTGCGTTTCATAATTATAGGACACCCCCCAACTTTT
>KN726905.1:23666-33717 GCA_000816745.1 Ancylostoma duodenale
GCCTATCTTGGTCCTACAAATATCTTTAAAGATTCTGTGGTGTTTCTAAGATTCTATGGACTAAGGCTTTCTCAACACCACACAGGAATTTGAACTCTATTATGGAACTGTAGAGAATGCCTGAGATGAATTTGACTACATCAATGTGCGCGCCGGGCCAATGTCACATCTACCATTTTCCAAGCCTGGGTCGCCACCAGTGAAAGAAATTTTAGGATCAAAAATACTATTTTTGCTTACAACTAAACTGCTAACTTATTACAACTACCGATTTTTTCACTTCCTTCTTCCCCATATTTTGGAGGTCGATTATGCTTGTCCAAAGACTTTTGCCGCACCCTGTACAGGCCACTTACACATTCAATATCTCTACGGTACTCAAATGATGCGTGGCGCATCCATATTGACGCCGACCACTATGTCCTTTATCCTTTATATGAAATTGATGCAGAAATTTTGTCCTTTTTTCTTCGTCGACTTTATTTTTGCCACAACTTAGGTGAACTTCAACCTCGAAAGTGGCATAGTTTCTGTGATTGATTTTTGTGAATTAGTAAAGACCAGTACTCATCTTGTGAGCATGTCCTTGGCCCCCTATGTTTCAAAACACGGGAAACTGCGAAGCGGAGGAATTGAAGAGTGCTATTTTTGACTCGTTATATTTGATGATCTTTTTCTTTTGTAGCAGGACCTTCTGAAGCTGGACTGAGGCCTTCTCCTGAAAAGTATATGCAGCTAGAGACATCTGTGCGATGAACAGAGACCACGTAATAAGGATAACATAAACTATGTGCGTGCGTCAGTCGCAATTCTGCGGAAGATTTATGAGAAAACCGCGAAGCCGTCATTGGTTGCCAAGAAGCAGGGTACGTCTCACCTGCGTTTGGCTGCCATGAAAAGGGCGTCCAGATCTTTCACCACATCGCACGCACAACGAACGAAATCTAGTAGTAATTGCCCTATTGTAGCTGAAAAACCTGCCTGAGGCTGGTTCAGGTAGCGCAGAGAGCTCAGACGGTCGAAATAAAATAGGCGGCTCAAGCTCAACTGTCAGTGGAAGGAATACGACCATACTCAAGCGCTCGTGAGCTCTTGCTCCCTCCCGCCTCATGGGGCTCTCTAATTCGAACAAAAATGAAGCCGCAAAAAAAGAAGAAAGTGAAATAAAGCTGTAAGAAAGTTAACCTTTCGGAAGTGTAAGCAATCTTTAGGTTCCGGTCGAAATCGAATTTCGTGTTTGCGAGCGGCAACGGGATCATTCTGAAATCGAAATATGATGGAGTAGAAAAACGATCGCACTCATCACTGCTCTAGAAATTGGGCAGCAGTGACACAACCAGATTAGAGTAATTCGTCGAGCTTAAAGTCTGAACCCAACTCCCCTCAATTGCTGTCATCCTCTGCTAGATTGCTGCAGACTCTTCTCTCCTGCTAGCAGGATGACAGCAAGTAGCCGAACATGCCCATAGGCACAGGAAAACATATCACGCTGTTCAAACTGCCTTCGTGCTGCACAACAATCATAGCAAGTTGAGACTACATCGCTGTTAAGTTTGCTTCTACTGACCTTTATATAGATACGCTATACCTTTACAACCAAATACTAAAAACCGTCCTCTATACCTGGATTTGATGCATGTGCAATGAAAAATAGTAAGTATGATGTGTTTATCGATTAGGTGTGAACATTCTTAATTGCAGCATTGATTGTAAGTGGTAAGCTGTTGACTCAGAAATGATTTCAAGAATTGTCTTCTCCACAATATTATGCTCAATAGTTTCTAATTCCTACTATTATATCCTACCATTGTGGCCGACCTGCTGAAGCCGGACTACCAGACTTCTCCTAATACTCTCTTCGTTAAACCAAAGAAGGTACACATGAATTTGCATATATAAAAGTGAAAGTTTGTGTGTTTTTATTGTCTATGTTTCGAATAGAAATGACCGAGGATAACCAAATCGGGACCAAATTTTGCCCGCAGACCCCCGGCGGAGGATATAGGCTGCTTTACACCCGAGGCTATCGATTAGCTTACCGATAATATCGACTTTATCGATTTTCAACCATTTCCGCCCAAGGGCCGATGAGGACGTGCCTACGAGGGTTCTTTAATACGCTGAGCACTAATATGACAACCACTTTGATAGGCACTATCGATTTACGTCATACGGAAATTGGAATGGGATAACATAGGAGTGCAAGTTGATGGCCGGCGTATCAACCATCTTCGCTCCGCGGACGACATCGTTCTTATAACGTGAAAGTCAGCGAAGCAGAACAGATGCTGGCCGACTTCGACGACGCGTGTGGAACGATGGGTCCCCAACTCAATCTGACTAAGACGATGTTCATGAAGAACAGATAGGTCCCGAATGCATTTTCGCTCAACGGAACGATCATATCCAATTGCTCCAGATAAGGGCAATTTATACTGGATGCGTGCGACTGACGCGCCTGCGTCCATATAATGAAGAATAGGGCCCAGTCGCATTGCAGTCGCATCGCTGTCGCAGCTCAGACGCACACGTTTACGGCCTCGCGGCGGCCGCGCGTTCTTTTCATTGAGGATGTGCATGCCGTGTTAACCGGTCTTTGTGGAAACCCCTCGCGTCGCGCAAGCAGGATGAGAATGCGGTCAGCGTTGTCGAACGCTCCATCAAGAGGGTGCTGCTAGGAGTAACCCAGCTCACGCAAGTGAAGGCTGGATTACGGAGTTCCACACTTCATCAACAGTCGAAAATCAGGGACGCTGCCGCTTACCCCAAGTTGAGTAAGATTAGGTGGGCCGAACACGTGATGCTTTTTAACGACAACCGTTGGACAAGAGCCTTCAGCGGCTGGACCTCACGGGACGTTAAGCGCACGACAGGAAGACCACCGACCCGATGGTCAGACTTCTTCACGATGCTTCGAGGATAACTACGATGCTCTCCGTGTCCCTCGAACGGACAGAATACACTGGACAACTCTGGTTCGCGAGAAGGACAAATGGAAGGATTGCTGGCGCCCACTTGGTATACCCGAAGATCAACTCGGTATACCTGAAGATCATGATCAAAGATCAAGATCAAGTCAAGGTGATCAAGGTGATTGGTTGTTTTCCCGCCTCTGCACAAGGACATGTGAGAACATATTTACTCGATCAATAGGACACAGTATACACCTATGTAAGGATATGTCTAGTGTTTTCCTGAGGATAGGTACTATACTCCTCGGGAAGCGGAAGCCTAAGTAGGGAATAAATATTTGGCATGCATGTGTGGCCAATTAACCTGAATCACACCTGATATAAATTGAAATTTTATCTGCGTGTGTGTGTGGAAGAGAACCAGCCAGAAAAATCGAACTACATCACGATTTTTAGTGTGTTAAGTTACAGATGAATAGTGTGCAAATCTTCATTTCTTTCTTAATTGACAGGTTTGTTGGCCCACTTTTTGTCGCCTGGAAGATCCACTGTTGTTTACACAACAACGAAAACGAATAATTCCTCGTGTTTATTAGACTGTTATTATCAAGTCATATAAAGTGCCACATGTGGGTGGGTGTGTTTTAGAGAGAAGCGGAAGAGCCAAATGGGTGTAGAACAGGAAGGATGAGAGGAGTGTCAGCGGCTCAATTCACAGCAGAGGACTAGAAACTGGTCCACAGCCGCGTGAGGATGGGCATGCACTTAGCAGTGGAAGATGTTTTGTAATATCGCAAAATTTATGATTTTAATTTCAAATAATAAATTTTATAACATTATGTTATGTTATGTGATAATATTATAAATTTTATATTATTATTTTTATGGGTCTCTGAAAAATTTTATATTATTATTTTTATGGGTCTCTAAAAAACTTTTTTGTAACTAGAAAGGTTTTGTGTCACTAGTGCAATGAGTGGATTTCTGTATGCTTTACTCGATATTACTAGGTCAAGTCATGTCGTGTCTTAAAATTATAAATTCTATAATTCATAGTTTTATAATATTGATAAAGTTTTGTGATATAATTCCATCAAAAGCAAGAGGTGGTTCGGAGAAAATTTCTTATGCAGGTTCAAGAACAAGTGCTAGACGGGAAAGTTTGACATGCCGGGCAGAATCTTATTATCTGACCTTAAAACTACTCCCACCTCACCGATTTTCTTTTAAACATTGGGTCTCTAAAAAGCTTTTGTGTCTCTAAAAAGCTTTTGTGTCATTAGTGCATAAGTGAATGTCTGTATGATATACTCGATGTTACCAGATCAAGTCATGTCATGTCATTGTCTTTTTCACGTCTACCTTAAGTGGCGTTACAAATAATAATAATAAAGATGCGCTAGCGACGTGTCCGCAGTGGTGTGATAGGTGCAACTGTATCGGGGTGGAAAGAAAATGCTAAGGAACGGATCCACCGATGGTGAGCGTGGAGAAGGTGAAGGTGGCGACGGCGATTCATAGCGACGCTCGGGAAATGGTCCACGAATGCGGAGGAGTGCTCCGGCTCCTATACAAGGTGGTAGGACGTCACCCGACTATAGCACGACTGTGCAAAGAGCACTCCGGAGCCTGAAAGTCGTAAGATGTGAAAAACTGGAGTATTAATAAATGTGGGATGGCCAGCGCGTTGTGGGGATGATACCACACGAAAGCAAAGCGATCGAAACGAGCACGAAAAGAAGTCTGAGTGTCCGGGGTGTCCGGCGTGGCCGGACGACAGGGCTCATTAGGGTGAATGGGGAGTATGCGTTCTTCTGAAAGAAACAGTGCCTGGACAGGATGGTGGTGTCAGCAAAATCTTGCGCTCAGGTTGTCATCTATATTCAGGGCTCCGGTGTATGGCGGGTTAACCTCCGCAAAGAAGAGGACCCGTTACGTCCTCATAGCTACTGGGCGCAGGCGAACTCTTCACGTAGCAGTGGACCGGTTTCACGGCGTCAGTTTCACCCTACAGAGTTGCATTACTACCATCAGCGGACACTTGAATACCGTCAAGACTAAGCTATGCAGCCCCAAAAAAAAGCTCGGGCTTTTCATTAGTTGTGTTTAAGTTATCGAAAATTAAACAGTGTAAGCATTATATAGGGTCACCTTGCACATTCTAATTTCCTTTCCAACTTACCAAAAACTATCTACAGAAATGTTTACCTCGAAGGAGTAGAATATAAAGTTGCGCGACTCGGGCAAATCCACTTTTGATGACGTCACACTAGGCCCACTTTGCAGAGAACGGAAACTGCTTTCGCTTTTGGTCTAAATGAGCATGGAAATGCATGTTTTCATCAAAAACTATTAGAGGTAAAAAGAAACATGCACTTTTTTCGGTGACGATTTTAAGGAAATAAACGGGATTTGCCACATGCGATTGAGACGCTCAATTTCTTGTCTTCTTGCTCTAAAATAGAAAACTTCAATGGTGGGAAGTAATGTTCACAGAATATTTGAACTGTTGAAGAAACAAGTGCCCTAGAAGTAGCTATAGATACTTGGTATTCCTAATGTTGACCGGAGAACTTATGTAAAACCTATGTTCGAAGAGTTGCAGAATTCTAAAGTAGCACTAATTTTACCAACATTCTAACATCGGGGTGTATGCCAGGAAGAACGATAACCGATAACGATAGCCAGCAATAGTTGGCTATCATGAAACCGGCTGTCAATATCACTTGCAATTGTAGCCCCTCCCCTAGTTGGGTAACGCAGGTGCGCACATTTTTACATGTTAAAGGCAGCACTCGTGGAAGTTTTCATTTTCCAGAATTTGAGTAAGGCCCCGGCACAGGTCTTTCCGGGGGCAAGCTAGGCTTCGTGAAAAGGTCGAAAAGCAAAGGGGGCTTCGTACTGGGGTCCGCGGCGAAGCCCCAAAAAAATGTGGTTTTGTTACTTCTAAGGAAAGTATCACGTTCATCAGGCGAGATAGGGGTGACAAATGAGTTAGGTGACGATTCGTTGAGTGCGGAGAGACTGCTCGTGCTTAGCCGCCGGGCGACTGTCCAGTCCAAGCATTTCGATTGGAGCACATATTCTAGAGACAGATTCTAGGGATTTGTGCGCAGTCTAAACGCAACCAAATGACTTGATGTCTTCAATGACATAAGAACTAGGGGAGTACTACAACTGTTGGAAACGACGACCAATACTTATGTACCGCACGGAAGATATACGCGAAAAACGCTCTTTCAGGAAAATTCAAGGCACTGCCACATTATGGACGCAATCCTTGAAGTGTGGAATTCCTAGGAGTTCTTCGAGTGTTGTTAACTAGCGTTAATTTGGCATTCAGCACACTAAGTTTTGGTCATTCTTAGAAAACACTTGTAGTACCCCTTTTTTTTGTCACTGAAGATTTCAAATCATTCCGTTGCGTTTACGCTGCGCAGGAATTCTTGAAATGCTACAGAGACCAAGCCCGTAGGAAATGTGCTCCAATCGAACAACGCATTTCAAAGCGTTTTGCAATGTAATATGAATCATCTGTTCATCCTCATATGTTCCAGTGACTGTTTCAAGGACAATTTATAAGGTAATTTATACTAGCTGCGTGCGTCAGACATATGCATCAATTTGCGAAGGATTGTCCATGAAGGCCGGTCACCGCGGCATGTACATTCTCAATGAAAAGAACGTACGGCCGCTTCGAGGCCATAAACGCGTGCACCTGAACTGAATCAGCGATGCGACTGGCCCTATCCTTAATCATATAGATGCAAGCACGTCAAACGCGTGCATCTCGTATAAAGTGCCCTTTGATCTGCTCAACTTCCTAGCCATTCCTTTTCCTTTAGAATTGAAGGTTTTTTTTTTCAAATTTATGCCTTTTTCTGTACCAGAATGCTGTGCCTTTACGTTTCTCAGATTATAGTTTAAACAATAAACTGGTGTCCCAACACGAGCTGTTCCACGAGACTCCGATTTTCAGAGTGGGTTAAAGTTTTCTTTCGTTTGCATTTTCAAGGGGGCTTCGTAAAATTTTGAAACTTAGTCAAAAATTGGGGCTTTGTTTTGATTTTGGCCCGGAAAAGACCACGTGCCGGGCCTGAGTATTTCGGCGTCTAGGCAGTGACCTCAATAATTCTACGAATGTTATTCCGCCGTAAACGTCATCATTCCCAAGATAAGCAGAGGTTAGATACGCTCCAGCGTTCTAACAGGATGAGTTGTAGGATAGGATAAAAGGGTATTTTTGTTCACAATCACTTCTTTTTTTATGATACTTGCTTTCATTCCCACCTCCTTCCACTTCAAGCCCAGACAGCTTGGCCATTCTTTGCAAACGGCAAAACAGATGGCAACGAAAACCGCTTTTTTCATGGGAATTGACAAAACTGCGTTGATCTGGATCATTTCATGCGTTCGCCTTCTCTGTAGCGCCTAACCTAGGAATATTACAAAACCTGTGGTAGCAAAATCACCACCCAGACATTTGGGCGTTTGCAGCGCCAGCTCACACCCTTTCACGCGGCATGACACCTGCGGCACAAACGCAACAGTGGGCGGAGTTGGCGCGCCTATTCCGCCGTTTGTTGCGCCTTATCCTGCATTCGACCTGCCGTGGATTAAGGCAGATCATGTTCTATTGCAATCGGTGACTACAAAAAGGGTACAAAAATGAGTTCGCCGGGCACGTGTGTGCTCCCGGCGCCAGCGCTCGACGAGCCGAACATCTGTGGCGGGAAGGAATTTTCCGTCCGTGTCGCGTCCGCACGCGAGCGCATCCCACTCGTCTTGTCTGGCCAAAATGTACGATAGGCCACGGTTTCAACCTGGCCTCATTCGGCCAGACAAGTCCCGTAGGACTCGTCAAGTCTCTGCCAGGGCGGAGATTAGACCAAGCTTTCACAGCCGTCCACCGGCTTATATGCACTTCGGTTGCCACGTGGCAGTGGAGACAAAAAAAAAAAACAGGGTGCAGGTTTACCTGCATATACTCTGCCTCATGCACGCTCGCAGCAGGTTCACTTGCTCCATGCGCACCTTCAGCAAGTATTCCTGCTCCACCCGCGACTACCTGCCAGAGGCCTGCATCGGCCAAAAGTGGGCGGGTTCGCCGTCGCTCTAAACGCCCGAATGTCTGAGCATGGGTGCTGTTTTTAGCACTTTCCACAAGCTGAGATAATTTTGACGTGGGAGAATCATAATCCATATTCAAAACGCTTTCAACTGAAAAAAAAAACGGTCCTCGATCTGTTGAGCAGCTAGTTCAGCATACGCATAATGCGAAGTGGGCAGGGTGTAGCCCACTAGGTGAAATATTTATAATTGCGTTGACTGTCTCCTGCAAGCTCCGCCTATCAGCTATGGGGCTGTGGGGGAAACGGACCATTGCCGTATGCTGCGATGCGGTCCCTGCGTCGCGGTCGGCGCGGCGAGGTGCGAAGATGGTGCGAAAATCCGTACGAGTTGGGCGACACTCGTTCAAAGAACGCGCAACACGCATTTTAGTAAGTAAAATCTTCACCTAGGGGTTATTTGACATGCTGATTACGAATATGGAACCTATTTTGTATCAAAATGCCATTTTTGAAGTGTTCCTAACGTATACAGTAGATACAGTGTTTTTCAGAATCTTCTGAAACATTGTAAACTAAGGTTATTTGAAATTTTGGTATCGAATACGTTTTGTATCGTGATGTAATGATCTTTTTTCAACAGCTAACCCAGAGTGGGTGTAAGTTCTTTTCTAAAACCGTTGGATTTATATTTATAAAGCAAAGTTGAAATTTCGAAACCGTTAGAAAATTAATTCATGACAACGAAAAACGAATCGTCTGAATGAAAAAGTTTGCTTTTAAAAAGAGCCCTGGGCTCTTTCTTTGTGGCCAAAACCTTTCCAAAAAGATTTCGATGCAGATAAAAACACTTCACGATTTTCCCCTTCCTATTCTGTAAATGTATGAAAAATAAGAAGTTCCCTGTGGGGACAATTTTATGTAGTAGTTGAGTAATGAATATTACTGAATACCAGTTCATTTCACATTTTTCACTCGTAGTCAATTCGGCTACCCCATTCTTAGTTCCAGAAAATCAATATTAACAAAACAAGTATGTAGTGGCGATCCAACGGCATTGTATCCTTGAGGCACGCCTGCAGGCACAGCACGCATCCGCTAGGCATTTCTCACACCTCCTTTGGCGATGGATTAATGATCGATCACGTTGTAGAAAACATAAATGCAGATGTGAAACATTTTAGAAAGAAAAACTTATAAAGCATCATATGTAGTGATGAGCTAGTATAGCATCACATGTGATTATTTATTAAAAACACTGAAAACTCTTAAATTCAGGGATAAATCAAGCGAGAAGTAGGAAAAGGATTGAATATTTTGGATTTGTCCAAAATACGCACAATTTTGCCTCCACATCTTTATTCTTCTTGTTTTCATTTATTTACTGCTGTTCTACACAGGAACTGAAACTTTTTCAAACTGAAATCTGCGAATTTAAAGAAAAACTTGTGCACATTAACTATATGTGATCTGGAAACAAAATATGTAGAACAGAAGATCTACGGGAAACTCGCATACAAAATATTCGTAAATACCCATACAATACGCACTAAAAACGATTCCAATTGTTCTACTTTGTTTTACCTCAGAGCCTCAAATTTTTAAACGCCTGCGGCTCTGTCGCATCTACCGTGAATAACACTGCCGCAAACGGAATTGATACAAAATGATGCCATATTTGTAATCAGCATGTCAAATAACTCCTAGATCGATGTTTTTTCCAACCCGTGGATTTAAAAAAGGCACCGCGACACAAAACAATTAGCAAATCCAAGATAAGAGGGAATAAATGACATTTTGATGCAAAATAGACATTAAATTCATAGTCAGCATGTTAAATAAACCCTGGCTGAATGTTCAATTTCTTAAAACCGTCGATCTTTTTTCAAATTTTAATTGCGGCTTTATTTAAACTTTCTTAGATACGACTCCTCAATTTCTCGAGTTCTGCTTCCCCCTGAAACACGCAAAATCTCCACAGGGTTCAGACTCCCAAGCCAGACTATGGCCATCAGCAAGCCTTGGGAGCCTCTTCACCCCCTCCCCACTCTACGCTAGCCGCGCCCACGT
>KN726906.1:8015-18248 GCA_000816745.1 Ancylostoma duodenale
AAGTGCTGAGTCTGTGCTTCACTACCCGCACCTCAGCTCGAAGTCGAGGATTTCGGCTCTTGCTGCCTTTAATGGGACCTCATAAGATCAGCTCGGTTTCTTCGTTGGAACTTCTCTTAATGGTCATTTGCTGCCCTTCAACAACCTGTGTATACTAACAATCTTGAAGAAGCTTGACAAATCTTTGTAATCATTGAGAATCCGTTCTCGCATAAGCAAGGCAGCGGATGCTTGAACAAACGATGAAAAGAGCGCTTAAGAGACAAAAATGTAGTTGATTAGACAGCTGCTGCACTACTTTGTTTTTTCACCTTTATGGAAACAGAGCTGCTCCCTTGTTGCAGACGATTTAGAAATGTTGCGAGATTTTTACACATATCATCTTAGCCGAATCTCATTCCTAGTCTCTTATTTCCACTATGCGTGTCAAACTCTTTAGTATTGTCGCGGAATAAAAGCTGCAAAAAGCATGCAGCAGGAAAAACCTTCACTATGTAACCTCAAGGTGGTACTCAATGTAATAATAATAATAATAATAATTTATTACGCTACTTAAGGTAGACGTGAAAAAAAAAGACAGTGTTATCACCAAATAAAGTTACAGTCTATCGTCAAGTACAATATACAGTAATACACCATTATGGACAAGCAATCCTCTTATTTCATTCGTAGCTCAGCAGTCTTTTACATACCAACCGCTGTAGATGTTTGATACCCGGAAAGAACTGTCCTGTCATCTTTCTTGTCTTTCCTTTTAGGCTTGTGGAAGATTGAATTGAGCAGCTACACAGGGGAAACTGAGCTGGGGGTTCAAATGATTCAGCTGTTTGCGGAGGAGGTTTATTCTGAATGTCGTCTTTCCTTCCTACCAAATCAGACGATTTACAAATTCCACATGTGGTTTGTGTACTTTTGTGCTGACGCTGCTTTCTCACTATGAAACCAGGTCACAATCTCTTCGAAAAAGCACCTTTCTCAAATACCGATTTCAGGAGTGATGCAGTAGAACCCACAAGGGCGTATATGACGGAGACTCTCCTACAAATACATCATTCCCTATCGTTGAATCGTATCGTTTACATCGTCTTCGGGTAGAAGAAATTGTTGTTGGACAACATCAGCTTCGTATAAAATCAACGAAAATGAAACAGTGCATTGCAAACGTTGGACCCTCATATTGCTGACGTCCGTTCATTTTCTGCTGCGTATCAGTGTTGAATTCCAACGTGAAGCAACATAGTATGCAATGCGACTCTGTTTTCGTAATGCGCAACAAATTCCGCATTGCGTTGCGTAGCGTAAGAAAACATTCGTGTCTCATCGACCTTGTCAGATGTGTTTCATAGAAGAGTCCTTAAGTAATGGTTAAGTAATGGTCATCAGTTCTAGATGTATGAGTAGAATACAGCTTAGGTGGTAGCTTGAGCGAGACCTCAACCCCCCCCCCCCTGCCAACATTAATAGATGAGAAGTTTGCATTAGTTTATCTTCATTCCTTCATTTTTATTACTACTATATCTTGGATATTTATTCTCAAATATTTAAATTCAACATCATTTTTCTGATTTTGTTTTCTCCTAAATTCCTTTAGGCCAGGGACCCTTTTTGGGGGGTACCCTAATTTTTCCTTTACACTCTCTCCTTCTCCTACACAAGTTCCTGTGGCCCATTCGACCGCCACTGAACTCATTCTGTCACTAGTAAAGAAGACATAGAGAAGAGAGAATCCAAGGTATTCCTTCCCACGAATAAAAACAGGGTTGTGGTGCTGAAAGATTGCATTGCTTGTGGTGAGTCGTGTCGTCAGAGCTTCACTTTCTCTCCCTATGTTTGCATTTCCTTGGAAGTTTTACCGTAACTCTCAAGTGTGGAGTAAGCATTCGTTTACGAGGGAACCGTGATGAGAGGAATTAGCGTTGGGAGTAATTTTGTGGATAAGATCATATATGGTATTTTTCTGCAGAATGCAAATGCTTGTGAATAGAACGATAAACAGTCACGTGGCTTGGATAATGGCTGTCTCGCCTTCAGTATGAAAGTTCACAGAATTGGTTGAGATTTCTATTTGTAAGAATGTTAACAACTTCTAAGAAACTCCACCAAAAACTCAGGACACTCATTTGTGTACATTCTTAGTTAGACGCAGCACACAGTTGAAAAGTAATGATTACTGGCAAAAAACATAGAATACCCAACTTTGGAGTTTTGCGCCCACGTCAACCAGTTATCTGTGCGGAAAAGAAGAAAAACTATCATCCATGATATGGTTAGCAAACACTGCGTGATCCTGTCGCTTTACCGGTTAGCTTTTTCAATGCTGATCACGGCGGTACCAACAAAGCTGTCGAAATAGGTATGCGTACTCAACCTTTCTTTGGCTGGAACTTTCGGTCCATATTCTTGCGATAAGAAGCCGTCCAAGATGTGAGCTGATAATTTAAAGGTTCATTTTGACAGTACAGGATTAGTAATGACTTTCCTCTCTGTGTGTTCGCCGGAGGACACTATATTGTAACAGTTCTGTTCGCAGTGGTTGTACGATTTGTATGCTTGTATTCATGTATATTTCGAGGAATGTTCACCGTCGGGAGGCATTAGTCACTTGCAGGCAGGAGGCGCAACGTGCGCTCATTTTAGTTGCGAGTAACACGGTGCGCGCGAGCAGTCCTTTCCGCGCCATGGCTAGTGCGCTTAGCTACGGGCTGCTCGCCCTGTCGGCCGGACTCTCCGCCGCCGAAGTCCCGGTGCTGCACCTGTACAACGGTACGTCTTTTCCTGAAATCAACCCCTCAGTAGCCGATGTAGGCTCTTCAACTTTCTCCAGCAGTCTGGTGAAACAGCGCATATGGAATAGTTCGGAAAAACTTCCAGAAATATATTGGTTTGCGTACAAACCAGCTTTCGAGCGAATTACCATGATTCGAACCAGGTTGCAGGACACATACCCATCGAACATCCGCCGGCGAACCTCCCGATTCAACGCTTCGTTGTTGGACAACCGTATACGTTTGAGATTTACATGGAAGATGTCCAGCACCAGGACTACATTGTGGATAGCTGCGCACTCAATGGGAGGACCTTCATTGATACTAATGGGTCAGTTGCAAGAGTTATATGCAATTCTCCTCTCTTAGTTAGACTATTCTGCATCTTTGTTATTTCATGTAAACGCACAGAGTTCGCAGCCGGGCATAAGTAAAAATTCCGGATTTTTCTCACTACTTGCAAAAAATATAGGCTGAATACACACTAGCTCAACTCATCATTCAATAATTCCTCAAAAAAGAGAATCCTCTCGCCGATATGCTATGGTGAATCAGAAGCGCTGCAGGTTGTCTGTAACTGGTAGCTATTGTCATTCAGCTGAAATCATCCCATAGGGGTTTCGATGAGCACTGAAATGTAACTGCTCTAAATAGCTTATAAAGACAGCTTCCCAAGCGAGTTTTTCAACCGAGAGTTTGGCTAAGATCTGAGTCCTCGACTATAATTACTGGTGCACTGTTCTGCTCTGTAAAATCTCCTTTTAGGAAAGCCCTTATTATCCCAGGCTAGCTGCATACCTGCAGACGAAAACATCTGATTCGTGTCACGCCACAACTCTCATATGTAGTAAAGAGAAAAGCAGGGTCAAACCTGTCAAATTTTGGTAATGCTGATTTCTCCAGTGATGCAATTTTGGAAAAATTTTGACACCCTGGTTGACTTTTTCAGTGCTTAGGAACCTTAGACACGAAATGTAGATGTGGGTGCTGCGTTAAAAGTTTTCTCTAAAGGCCGTAGTAACGGTCAGGTACGCTCGGACGCTTTTTCTTCAAGGAGATGCTGGTATAGTTTGTGGGGTTAGGACAGAGCCTTACACTGGCCGCTGCATTGTATGCTCGGACGCATTGATATTTTATAGCGCGTACTATTTGATCGTCAGGACACTGGGGGCAATGCGTTACACGGATTAGTCATAGCAGGACATTACCTTTCTAAACCAAAAGCATTTTTCTTGTTTCTGCGTCATCTTACAAGAGAATTCGCAGAGAATGCGTCACGCAGCCTCGTTTCGATGTAGGAACACAGTCTTTACAATTCTACCGAAATGTGCCCGAATACACTACATCAAAGGTACTAAGTAGAATGACTTGTAGTTTTTCTGGATGGACTACCTTATCAAATGGTGAAGCGTTGTTTCCACTAGTGCTTCGATTAAGACGTACTGCACCGCTAATGGCCCAGCGATGTGGGAGGTGGATCCTCTAGGGTAATTATATAAACAGAAACAAACGATCGGATTTGGTTCTATATTTCCTGGATCATTACTATGTTCATTTGCATCGTATAATGTTGCTCTCTACCACTATTTCCTGTACTTCTGTGGCAGTGACTAGAGACCCAACCTAAGGGCTTAAAGGCAACTTAATGATCCTCACTGTTAGTACTCTGAGTCATTCTAGTTCCTGGCCCGCCCCTTCGAGGATTTCATGGAAACACTAAATTATTGGATGTCAAAACAAGTTTCACTGTCTAAACCTGTCTAGAATTTTGGTCCCTCTTCATTCTCCCGTGCTGCGGATGACACTCACTTCAACCTGTGCCAAATTGTTGAACATGCATCCTTAAATTTGACAAGTTTCCAATCGATACCGGCCGCGAACTCCTACTACAATTCCGAATAAAAAAAACAGAGCAATGATGAATGTTAAATGGCATTCAGAATGCGTAGTAGTTCACCAAGTAGTGCCCACTGAGAAGGTAATGTTATCAAGCTGCATAATGAATATTTACCACTCGAAAACCTTTTTAATCTTAAATTTATAAATCCAACATGAAAAGTTATGGGTATGATAAAGTCACCAGATATTAACTGACATATTCTCATTTAAAAAACGGTCGCGACGATATTCGAGATAACATGCAGGAACTCGATGAAATTACACTTCTTTCTCGCCTTGAGTGCTGTGTGCTCTCATATGTGTTGAAAATGTGCCAACTTCTTATGAAAACATTTTCAAGTCTTATTGTAAATAGTTTATTATCGTTTAAACTAATTAGCTGTCGTTTTCAAAATGTGAGAGTTCGGATGACCCCTCTGCCCTTAACTTTTCACCGGACAACTCGTCCATGTCATAAACTTCAACCGTCCACAAGGCTCAAACTTGGGAGCTTCTGGGAGCAAAATCTTCACATTTAGTACAATGTCGATATGAGGCAGAGAATGCCAAATTTGAAGAGTTGGAATTTTTGTCTGAACAACACAAAATTGTAAATACTTATTCATACGTTAGATGTCTGGACAGAGAAGGAGCAAATGGGTATAGCACACCTAGCCTCTTCAGTACGAATTTCATACCATTTTGTAGCCATTTTTTAAGTAAAGTTTGCTAACGGAAAAACTTCAATCCTCACTGTTTTAGGAACATTCTCAGCACTGCTTTATTTGGTAAACGCTGTGATCCTGGTCTGTAAATACATCGACGTGAAGACCACAGCAAAGAAACCGCTGACTCTATACCTAGGTAGAAAACCATATATGCAAACACAAGCGAAAAAGCCGTCGAACCACCATATTTATAGTGTTCATAGGTTCAACTTCAATTTGAAACAAGAATTAATCACCTAGTTTTGTTGCGTGTTTGGTGCTTCAGAGGAGGGTGGCAGCAGAAAATCTAGCATTGTTTGGTCATTTGTTCACAAGCAAATCATAGAGAAGAATTCTACAAAAATCAATGGGCGTAGCAAAGTAATGGGTGGAACGCGGAAGTGCTGTCATGATAGCATTCAAAGCTAACATAATAGGAGAATTGATGCGCCCTTGGAGAACGTACTATTCTCCTTTAGTTACTAAGAGCAAGACTTATGTGCCTCCAATCTAATCACTACTAAGTAGTCATAATTTGGGAGTGCCAGACACTACAGATATTCAAATTATACACAGCGTTCCATAACTATACGATCACCCTATTTTTTGCACTACTAAAAGATGCAGCGAAGAAAGACTTTTCTGTTCCATCCATCATATTCAGGGATGAGAATAACCTTTGAGCACCAATTTTCATTGCGCTAGTTTTCCTAGTAACCTTTAATTTCGAGTTTATCAATTTCCTCAACGTTTCGTAACTATACGACCACTCGCAAACAATTAAATTTTTAAACAATTTAGCAATGAAACGACACAATTTTCAACAAATTTAATAGGCAACCAGCCGTTCCGGCTTAGAAGGCCCTTCAAAGATGCGATTCAGCTTAGCGTTCGCCAGACTCTTGAGGAAATCGTTCTCTATATCTTCCTGGGCGTCGATGATTGCTCTTTTCAGCTCATCAATCGTCTGAAATTGACGACGATTGCTGTAAACCCTTCATGCTGGGATCCTCGACAAATTCTCCGTTGAGTTCAGATTTGGGCTGCATGTAGGCCAATCCACGACGTTCGCTCTGTTTTCCGGAAGCCAGCTTTTGGTTGCCTGGCTGGCATGCACTGCGGCGTTAACCTACGGGAAGCTATACTTCTGTCGACGATATCCCTCAAAAACGGCATTAAATGCCTCTGCAGAGTGTCCTAATACTCCTTCGAGTCCAGTAGACCCGAAATAAAGGCTGTCTCGAGTTTGTTCAGGGCGGAAAAGACACTCCAAATCATGAATGATCCGTGCTCAGAGTTGCGGCGACTGAAGGTGGTATGGTTCTTCCGCAAACCGTTCCAGTAGCTATCCATGCCGTCAGCGCCATCAAAATCGAACATCTGCTCATCTGTGAAGACGATCTGGTGGCATTTCTCAAAGCCCCATTCGTGTTACCCTGACCTAGTAAATTAGCACTACCGTGCTTCAATCTGTTGTCATGTTCCATCGAACGAATTTTTGCTGAGCCGTATTTGAAGAAAAGGGAGACATAGAGTTTTCTTAGTAATCTCTCATAACATTTCCGGCGCTCTCCACACGGTGCTATTCCAGACAGGGAGTTTCAGTTCTGCTCGTATCTGGTTCAGCTACAAACAACCATTGGAGCCTTGCTTGCAGATCTCCCTCTCGTCATGAGCTGTGAGAAGTTTCAACTGCTGGTATTCTTCTTCTTGCCGTACCCATCGCAATTTTGCAAATAATTGGTACCGAGGCAGTGAGTACTACCAATTTCCATCCGGATCGCTCGATCATCTAGGTTTGCATCGTTTAGAAGCCGGATCTGAGCTAGCTCTTCTGTGATCAGGGTTGTACCGCGAGGAATATTGAGAAAAATGTGGACAAAACGGTAGCACCGCATTTTAAAACACATGAATTGAGTGCGCGGTGTAGAAATTTGTGCCCCATGGTTATTTTGCGCGCTGAATCTATTGCCAACCATAGAAAAATCCCAAAGTCGCTGCATCATGCACAGCTGTAAAAAATGAGATGGTCACATGGTTATGAAACGCAGTGTAGAAGGAATATTTGAGGAATGATTTCTCGAACATTAGAACTTTTGGAAATGATGGGAAATAGTCTCTAAAGTAAGCATAAAAATGATCACATGATTAGAGGTCCAACAATCTCAAGCCTTCGAGTTGTCGAACAGTGTCTCGAATCTTGAGTTGAGATGTTCTTCATGAGAAAATCACAATCACAACTTGGTTCTCAAAAAACAGAACGAGTCAGTAGGATTGCTGACATTGAGGAGCAGCATCCATCGTTCTGACCGCTGGAAGCTAACAAATTAGAAAACAGCTCACTGTAAACGGAGGTTAGTAGATGACACAACAGGAACACGACACTGATATAACGGTACCATGAATATTGGAACTTTAATTCGGAAGTCCGAAAGTTCTTGAACTCCGACCTTGCGCAACGTCCCAAATCGCGGCTTTTTTCTCGAGAATTTTGGTGTGACTGCGTTGTGATAAGGCAAATATGTTTTCTCCCCACAAATTTCCATATTCTGGATCGCACCTAAGCTTATTTAAGCTTGTTTACACCTACATTTTGCGGATTACGAGCTAGGAATCTGCCTGTCACACATATGTGCGGTAATGGTATGCTGAAAAGAAAGCCCGTATAGGTCGAAGATTGTGTAATATAACCAGTAAACCCCATGGCAGTCTCTTAGTCACAGTTCTATTCTAGTTCTGCAGCACTGCTTCTCGTCTACGATAGTAAGAACAGTTACTGCGATGAAACCGTTTGTGCTATGATTGTGGAAGGAGCACGACAACCCCATCCATTTCACCAGAAGTGTTTACCGATACGCTACAATCGAGTACACAGTTACTCGACTGCATCACAAGTGGCTACGCATAGATGAACGACACTCTTGTACTTTTTTTTTGGAATAAAAAACGCAAAAACGCTCTGCAAAAGTAGTGGGAACGTGCTGAGTTCAAACTCCAGAAAGAAACAGTTCATTTTGTTCCGTGACTGAATGATTTTGACGGTCCTGCGAAAACGGCACCCGTTGGACACACCTCATCTACAACAGAGGTGGTATTAGCGCAAGAATTGCTCTGGTGTTCATTCTGATTAAGCGAATAGTGACACGTAGAAGGCACACAGGTGTACGTAACTACCAAAACACAAAACTGTCGTGAATCAGCTAAAGATGAACAAAAAATAATTTCCTATGGCAACGGAACTGCGTGGGTAAGCGAGCGTTGGAAATTTTCCAGAATTCTGAGAACCTGATAACACGACGGAGAAGCAGATGAGTGAAGCACCTTCTCTCATCTAGCGTATTGTTAGATATTGCTCGTTAAACAAACTAAACTCGTTCGCTATGGTTTTTGAGGTTGTGATGACTTAGCTTGCTGGTTAAGTAAACTTTCCTAGTAGCTAGGATAACAAGGGTCTGACACGCATATCTTACAATGAAATCAATGAAACAATACTTTTCATTAGCTCATAATTGTATGGGGGAAGTTGCGGATCGAGACTTTATCGTTGAGAAAAGGCACCATCTAGAAAACAGAGTAACGTAAAAGATAGCAGCAAGCAAACGCTCAGGGGAAGTGTGAGCTGACGGCGGTCAAAAAACTCTGATTGGAGCGCGGTTGCAGCGGCCACCTTTAGCTGAGGTGCTAGATGTTCCCAAGAAACTCAGCTAATTCGCTTCCGTCAATTATTATATCAACTGTGAAACAAGCTAGCATCTTTTTCCTGTATTTAGAGAACTCTACCCAACTGACTGCCACTTATTATTTAAGGGAATGACTTTTTAGCCAATCTTGGTTGTCGCCCTCTTTTGGTTACCTGGAACCGGTCCTGAGAACGGAATTTCTTTCGAGCACTTTTTTGCGTCCTGTTGCTGGTTGATAATGTGTTCCATTTCTCTGGAATCATAAATCAAATTGAAGTGGTGACTATTTGGGCGTAGTCGACTTCTAAGTTTCGCTGTAAATTTTACTAGGTGGGGTTCATGTTTAAACAACATCGAATCATGGAGCACTGCAACACAATTATGAGGGGAGCGGGTATGGCGAACATAAAACTAGCCCTCGTTTTAGTGGGTGCTGAAATGAGGGCATCTTTATAGCTGATGTGGATGCATAGATCAACGCTGGAAGGCGCTCAACACCTCAGCTTACAGGGACTTGAAAAAAATATGGAGGAGAATATCTTGAAATGTGACTTACTCACTAGAAAAAATCTCATTTCTTAGCCTTTTCTCACTTGAAAAAAATCTCATTTCTTGGCCTATTTCGAAAGCTCTCGCACTTGCAACATTCCAATCGGACCAAAGAAACATCTTTTTCAACTTTCTGAATCGTTGTTACTATTTGCTCTTTTAGCTTCCTTCTGCTTTGAGAGTTTCCTACTCACAAGCAGGTATTTTTTTTCGCACCAAAAGAACACTGTTTTTCTCTTACAGATACATCTTATTTGTTGTTTTTACGGACTTCGCTGTAACGCACTTTTAGTGGAAAAATTTAAACATAAATGGCGGCAATGATGAAAAGGAAACGTACGTGTGGTAATACCTGAGATCTAGGAAGAACTAATCTTCAAAAAATCATCTCCCTCTTTTGTCATGCGAGGCTTTCATCCTCATTGCTTTCCACAATGAGTGGACACTACGCTAAGGAATATTCGATTTTTTCTCGAATAATCAAATTTGGAATTTATTCGATTTTCCACTATTTTATGTATGAAACTGAAAGTGTGTGTGTGTGTGTGTGTGTGTGTGTGTGTGTGTGTGTGTGTGTGTGTGTGTGTGTGTGTGTGTGTGTGTGTGTGTGTGTGTGTGTGTGTGTGTGTGTGTGTGTGTGTGTGTGTAGTAGTA
>KN726906.1:18348-34133 GCA_000816745.1 Ancylostoma duodenale
GAAATCGCAGAGGATGAACCAATCTGGGCTAAATTTTGACTTTTGGCAGACTTTTGGCAGACTTCTACTGAAGACGGAGGTCATAGGCTGCTTTACATCCGAAACTACCGATTGGGTTACCGATTATATCGGTTTTATTGATGTTTTGCTGTTTTGCTCATAAGGTCGCAGGGACATGTCTGCTGATTTTGAGGCTCTCCTCGCTGAACACGAACATGATAAAAATTTTGAGTGAAAGGATCGATTTATCGACTTTCTTGGTTTTTCATCATTTTTTGCTCAGAGGTCGGTGAGGACAGATCCACTAAGGTTCCCGTATACGTCGAACACGAATATGACAAGTGTTTCGCACGCAACTGCTTGTTTATTGATTTGTTGATTTTGCGCTCCTTTTGGCCTGGAGTCGGTGAATACGTATATATACCTAATGATGTTCTTGAATACGTCGAGCAGGGATGTTAGGATGCACGAGAATACCGATTTTTTGATTTTTTCGCATTTGCACAAGGTCGGGTAGGAACGCGATTTCTGTGATTCCCGAAAATACTGAACACAAATGTGACAAACACTTTCTATGGAGTTATTACGCAAATAACTTTGCAAACTTTCCCACTAATGATATGGTGAGAAAGGGTCTGTCACTTGGGTTTATTACCAAACTTCTCGCAAAAATATTGTCCTCATCAGTGTGAAACAGCACCGAACAGGGGTGACCAACACCAACAGCACTGGACACCCGCCGAGCAGAGCCGGGCGTGCTGTTTACTAAATTCTTAAATGCACTTATTTCGAATGGCCGAGTTTGAAAGAAATTTGAAAACGGCCTTTTCTCGAATATTCGAATTTCGAGTTATTCGAGTTCGAATGTCCATTCGAATTTTTTATTCGAATACGTTATTCGGTCCGAAATATAGTGGATACATTTAACAATATCATGAACACAGTGGAGGTAGAGGTTTCCACTGGGGAGAGTGCAGACAAATCGTTCCAAAGAGAACTGCAAAATTTGCACAGAGTAGATGTGACATGTTAACATTCTTGCAAATCTAAATGGCAATGCCCTATTCTCGTTATTTATGTAGCTGTGCAGAGGGAGTGCCTCTCAATGTTTGCTCTGAATGTATCCTCAATCTCTTAGCCCTTGTTTCAACGACATCTCTTCCCTGAATTTCAAGACAGAAGTGCTTAGCTTTGTCCTATGGTACTAAATTAATTTGACATTTTAAAGCAATAGTATTGCGTAAGTTGCTAAGAGTATCCGCCCAATTATTATGTTGGTGCAGAACTTTCGTCAACTTAATGATCTTCTGCAAACTCAAATAACTATGATTCTGGCAAGCGGTATTCAAACCATCTTTAAAGGGTAACATTGTTCATAGAATATGCAGGTCTAACATAGGTGCACTGGCCCTGCTACGTGAAGGCAGGTGTTACTGTTTAAATGTAGTCTCATATTCGTTGGAAGGGAAGTGCTCAGCGGTCAAGAAAGCCGGTGATAAGATAGCGAACCGATCTCAACTGAATATGTAGCTGAGTTGAAAACCATTAGTCAGCAGTGTTTCTATGTGCTTGAAGCGGAATCTGGCTTAATGTTATCGTAGTGCAGCCAAACTACACTGTATTAAGCTCCTTTAGCACTTTTCTAGCAATACATCGGAAATATTCTGGAACAGAAAACAGTTCGCGACAATGTTGAGTTTCTCCTCTCAAAGAAGCAACTCAAAGTAAGATATAGCTTCAGAATCCTGGAAATAGGCGAAGAAAAACTCTTGGACGCTCTTTTATGCATTTCTTCATTAGTTGTTAAACTTACGTTTTGCAGAGGAAGCTGTAGTGGCACCGTGCTCAAATTAGGGCAGGTGAACTTCCTAGAGAAATCTGTGTAGTTTTGAACAAGCCTGACTAATCTTTTGCACCATCTTAAAAATATACACGAATAATTTCCGAGAACATTGCATCGTATACAATATATAGTTCATAACATCTATTTTCCATGAGAATGGCGAGGTAGGGATTCTGAACAGTGTAACTACTATAATAAATTCGAATTCGTCACACGCTTCTCATTCCTTTCTGAGAGGGGTGTGGAGCGGTTAAACAGTCGTATCCCATTTCGCTATTTCCGTATCGTGTAACCACACATAGGAAGACCGTAACACATTCATGTGATGGCGCAAGCAAGGCGCTAGTTAGTGTTTTAAAACATGAAATGCACATTCTTCTGCCTTTTTGCTGCTTGAAATTGTTTTTTTACAGATGTGTTCTTTGTGGTGATGGTATACTGTCGAGCATAGAGACTGAGCAATACGCGAGAGCTGGAGCTGTCAAAAGAACACTCGTACATTTCGTCGCCAAAGAGGAAGTGGTGAACATTGCCTGCAACATTCGGGTGCTAGACTGCTGTGGCTGTGCTGAGGTAAGCTATCCTATCGGGTTCCTTAGCATAATTAGAGCTCACTAGCGCTATACTATGTCTCATTCCCACGTAGCCACGATGTCGCTTTATCAGAGATCGTGCGAACGACATCCGCCGTTGCTCATGTACCCAGGCGTTACGCATTCGCTAGTCTACCCTGTTGTGATCACCAAGGGATCATCGTTCCCGCTCTGGTTACTTATTCTCCTGATAGTTCTACTGATTCTTCTTCTATTATGTCTCTGCTGCCTTATTCCTTTCCTATTGATGCGCAGACGGCGGAAAACTGCGGCGTAAGTTCTTTTTTTTTCACGAAAAGATTGAATCAAGCTCGAGTGGTGATTTCCTTTGAGAACAAACTATCACTTGTGTATTTGAAAACCAGACATTGTTGTGCCATAACTGGAAATCATTCAATGTGCCTAAAATGTGTCAGCGGTCCTAAAACGTACAATGTTCTTGTTTTCACATAAAGACCTGCTCGTGTCACATACCCATGGTTTCAGTAAAATGGAGCAGTGTTTTTGCTCAATTACACGAAGAATTAATGTAGCGCCGTAGTTATGTATAATAGTTAGATTAGACTACCAGTAGACCGTAGTTAGATTTTTGTTGAGCAATATCGTTATGAATAACTGTTGCCTCGTCGGTCCATCTCCTTTTATAATATGCATAAGGAAATTAACTATGTAACCAAACGACAGTATGTATTCACCACGGATCTCCTTCATTAAAGGGATCTCAGGTAATGTGCTGGGAGGCTACGTTACGCGACCACGCGTGGTGCAAGGGGGTTGCTCGCAGACAATGCGCTTGCCGCGCGAAGCGAATGGATCTGGGAGATGAATTCCTTTCAAAGGAAGTGCACGGGCTTAAGCTGTCAATCCAAGACGGTACATATGGTTAGAGGGCTTGTCCAACATAATGCTACGGGATGTGTTCGAATTCTGCTAAATAGTCTACAAGGCAAGTCGAAAGACGCTGGGAGTGGCATCAAGATCGTTTACAACGGTAGACCCTGCACCAAAAAACGGCGTCAGGATCATCGTCTCTGAACACCTCTGGAATTCACCAGCAGGCGTAGGGCTTTTTGACGACCACTTAGTGAAAATCATCATCGCCACTATGGACCGGCGAGGGATATGCCGAGAAAAATCTTTTTTTTTCGGGTATGTCCCGCAGGCCGGGTGTTAGGATCGAGAACAAACGACCTCTGAATGATCATTGATGAGAAGACTGCTGCAGTACTGGAGAAGACACGGTCATCATTGCGACAGATTTAAACGGCCAGGAAAGGGTGACTAAGGCCGGCTGTAGGTGCCACGGAGGTTTTAGCTGTGAGGTATGCAATGAAGATAATGATCACGAGCGCATTCTCGAATACGCCCACTCGCATGATCTCGTCATTGCTAGCATGAGCATACAGAAAGGCTCATTCCACCTTGTGTCCTTCTATTATGGCAACACCGAGGCACAGATTGATCTTGCCCTTGTAAGGTATCGCGATCAGAATCTCGCTACCGACGCGAAAATTGTGCCATATGAGTTGTTGGCACTCAACACGGATCACTGTTATGCACTGTGAAGATCATGCCGCTAAGGCAGAAGCGCAGCAAGCGATGTGGACCGACTCAAATTAATCGGTGGAGACTGAAGGAGAAAGAGGTTGTCACCTCCCGTATTCGACTATATTCCGAGGACGAACCCAAGTACCTTTGCTCAACGGTTTCGTCCGACGGCAGCCTTTCCCACGAAATCACAGCGCGAACCAAGACCTCGTGAATAGAGAAGTGATCGCTTACTGGTCTACTTCGACAGAGACATTGCCTTACGTCGAAGATCTACAGAACTGTTGTTCGTTCAGTCGCATGCTGAGTGCTAGTGGATGCTAGCCTGCGACGGAAGAAGTGGAACGCCGGTTTAGTGTCATGGAAATGATAGTGCTGAGGTGGATAGCTGGCATTACACGTCTAGATCACATCTGCACCCAGGGCATAGGCCAATGGTTGATATAGCCAAGTCCACGAAGCTCATCTCCGTTGGTTCGGCCACGTTCTCCGTGCTATTAGAGACAATGTCTGCAGAACCGGCTTCAATCTAGACGTACCAGGCAAGTGGCCAAAAGGTTGTCCAAAGCAACGCCAACTAAAAACGATACACGCTGACCTCAAAATAGCAAGAATTCATTCCGACCAGGTGCACGACAGGGCGAAGTGGCGTCAAAGAATCACCAAAGCGGACCCCGCTACCGAACGGGGAAACCGCTCAAGAAGAAGAAATGGAAGTACATATAGATATTTAGAACATATTAACTCATTCAAATGTTCAGCGGCCGGATAATTAACGTCCAGTGCAGGAATTAATCGGGCCCATTTTCCACTTTAGTTAGCCATAAGACGAAGAAAGAGAGCGGTTATACATTCGTCTTTATCCAGCGCCCACTCAACTTAATGACGCGAATTGATAATACAGCAGATGATAAGTCTTTTTCAACTTGATATCAATCGAATAAGAATATATCTAAGTGTGACGGTTTTGGCACCAAATTTTTGTTGGATAGGATATCCGATCCACACCACCATATCGGTAAGAGTGTGTTTACCCTGGTGAATGACGCTTGTACTGTATTGTATTGTACAGTATTGTACTGTATGTGCGTGCAGAAGTTTCGGGGCAGTTGAAGCTAATATTTAAAGTCGCCATAACCTAGCTCGAATTCACCAATTGCATCCAAGTCGGAAAATATTAGCATCTGCGTAATGTTGCCAATATGAAACAGAAGAGATTTTTTCAGCAGCTTAAAATTCGATAGGTTTTTAATCGAATGAGTGGCACTCGTTGTTCTCGAGTAGTTTATGCTCATTAAAAGTTTTACAGCGAATCTAAGGCGGTTGAAGCTTGAAATGGAGATAGTCTGTTGGAGACAGATCCAAGGAGTAATAATCGTTAGGTCAGAATTTTGGTGCACAAATGGACCATTGTTCATATGGTTGACACTGCAGCATACTTGTATGCGTCATCCCTTAGAAGCACAAGACCTCGTATGTTCGCCTGTGTCGGCTTCATATGAGAGTTCTCTCATGATTACTTTAGATAGAAAAGAGTATTACTGTGCGACGATTGCGCACTCGTTTCAAAAAAATGTTGCGGGTGACTCACGTTGCTGGCCATGAAAGGACAAAAAAATTTTTTCAAGAATGTAGTGATGGTTCGCCTATTTTTTAGGTGGCTCGAGCACATAGCACTGGCTTTATATCGAGAAAACAGTGAAGCTCTGTCGTAGATTCGAGCCAAAAGTGGTGTGGGTAGCAGGTGTTCCGGGGTACGAGCATAAATGGAAACCGCTGTAGGATGTCAGAGCCTTAGGGAGCAAAACGACGTTGAACGAAATACCACCAACTGCCCCGGAATTTTTGCAAGCACGGCCCACTGGTTCTATTCGTCGCGCAGAATTTGTGCTAAGTAGCTATCCTCTGAATTATATCCTCTAAATTCTAAAGACTGTCTCGAATTAATCGAAAGAAAATGCGCCCGAGGAGCATGGCCATCTTTGTTTTCTGCCCGGAATGGATCCGTGGTACGCCCGAGGTGGGGAGCCGGTTTTCCACCGCGGGCAGAGTGCAAATGGAATGAAAGCCTCTTCCACCCTATAGGACCTACTACTCTAATTCTTGATTGATTTTAGCAATAACATAACAATCATAGGTGCGATAGTCCGAGCCAAGGCTCAGACCCCCTCACTTTGGGAGGGGGGGCTACGAGACCCCTCTCACTAAAGTGAAGGGATGATGCGGTATGAAGCCGGGCTGGTGAAATTGAAAAAATCTGAATGGGATAAAGAAGTCAATAAAGGAGTACAATATGGTTTTGGAAGTAAACGAATGTGGAAGAAGTCATAGAATAGAATGTCATAGAATGAAGCAGGAGTTGTAGTGGGGCGCACAAAGTTAGTTAGAGCGCGCCATATCACCATTGCAGTAAACAAGGGAAAAGACCTGTGAAATTCTGCGTGAAGAAGAAGGAACGGGATAACCTCGAGGGTATATGGTTAAACCCTGAACCTAGTAGAAGTTATAAATTATAGGTGGGGAGGCATAGGTAGTATGCCTGGGGAGAAAAAAGGTATGAAAAAGAGATCATCTATGTTTCGAAGCTTGGTATGGAAAAGTTTTTGAACGGATCTCAGCGGCGATAGTCATAGACAAATCGCAAGGATTTTCTCTTCATTTTAGTATATAATATGTGGCGGTTAATCTGGGAATAGGAGTCGAAAAAGTGAAACCGACAGACAGGTGAAAAACGGCAAATGTTGGAAGTTTTTCTAGGATTTCTCTAGGTATATAGAAGGAACTGGTAGGTATTCCATATGTGGCGAAACTGGAAAGGATGCGCTTTCTGCTCATATATAGATGTACGGGGGAAACTCTGTTGTGGTTGAAAATGAAGGGGGGTGAGCCGGAACAACGGGGCATTCTCGTGCCCGTTGTTAGACAGTTGACGAAATAGTGTGCGTTTTGGAGAGAGGCGCGAGCAGGGGTCGAGAATGGCTTGAGAAACGTTCTCAACCCCCTTCGTCAGAAGCCAGCACGGAACCACATGGGATGGGATGTTGCTTATCAGTTAGGGGGTTGGATGAGAAGAACATGGATACCCTCCACTCCTGGGATTTTTTTGCATATAAAGGTATTACGAGCGAAAATATTGGAAAAGTGGGTGCAATTTCAGTGTCAAATTTTTACAGGTGAGTGAAAAGAAATGTTCTCAATTGTATGTGTGTAAGTGAACGATATCATGAAGATGTGCTGAGGACTATCGTCAGTTGTGGATGCGATGGCTGGTTCCACATTTGAAGTGTGTACCCTGGAGCATCTGTATCAGCATGCGATCAGTTGAGGCTATGGTATGGTTTGGTGGAACCGGTCGGCAATGGATTTGCAGTGACATATATTAAGATTTGCTCAGTTTTAGCAACAAATAGTGTATTACATCACTCTGTAGTGTTCTCTAGTGCATTGTCACCAAAGAATTGACGGATGGCCGTGTGATAGAGCGGGGAAAAAACAGCGGTTTTCGTTTGAGGTTTTCGTTCGGTTAAGTTCAAAACAGATATGTTTCTAGTTTGCCAAAATTTTGATTTTTAGCTGAGCTGTTGCCGTATCCTGTTCCGTTTGTTGGTGCTGACCTCGGTGCGGAGTTTCATTTTGCCGATTGCCCGATTGCACGTGTATTTTTGCGTGTTTTTCACGTTTTTGCGTTGCTCTACAAAAATTTACAAAAACAGGTTTATGAGTACCGAAATCAACATCAACATCTATAAATTTATACATGAAGATCATAGATCGCCGCTCCTGCTCATCTATAGCGCACAGGCTCCACTGACCTCGGGGAGGAGCGTTCTCGACAAATATCCAGTGGCAACTCCACATCCGGAGGTGTCATCCCAACGATACCACAGCCGAAAACTATTTACACAAAAATAGTTATCAATAGATGTTCTCCCTCCTACCTACCCCCGGTCGACGACCTATTTTTCGTTGGAGACCCCCTCACTTTTCGCAAGAGGCGTTCTCGACCCTATCGCACCTATGATAACAATTGAATGAACTCATAGCTTTATCACTTCATTATGTGTTAACTTGGTAGATCTTTAAGCACTTCAATAGTAAAGAATCGAGTCGAAAATGATCCAGCACGTAGAAGGCGAGGTGGAATTGCAATGGTAAGAAATACACATACAGTCTATACGAAACGACGGGGTCGCCGACGCGGTCCGGGGACCCAGAGGCGGTGCGGCCGACCTGGCAGCATGCGCGGATTCGATCAGCTATTATTTCTGTATTTGGTTGTTCTTTTCAAATACTCACATTCCCTTCTACCACTTTACCACCTTTACTACAATTTCCGTTCCATTCGGCTAGTTTCTTCATTAGTTTTGTTCCAAACGTCGGCTGTGCCGGCTCTGGATCCTCCAACCGCGTTGGCGGCCACATCATTTCGGGTAGATTGTAAACAATGTGTAGCAGCACAAGAATCAAACTAGATCCATTGCAAGAAACAGAAGCATCATATGCATGAAATATTTGGTGCCGTCACCTAGCGCAGATAATAACGAGAGCTGAACACCATCGTCACTGAAAATGTACAGTAACAGCCTTACCATATAGTCCATCATTTTTGCACAAAGAAAAGTTGTTTTTGAATAAAATAATGTTGCAAATTAATAGAAATAAATAAGCAAACAAGAACAAGCAAGAAAGGAAGAGCAAGAACTAGGAAGGATGCAAAAGAAACAACGAAACGAAAGAGGTTGAACGGATTCTAGATGTTTAAATTCAAACCGCAAGCTTAATCCGCGGGTTAACTGTGGGCATGTGCGGGTCGACCGCGGGCATGTGCGGATTCATCTTGTGACATGTGCGGGTCCATCACGGAAACCACTGTTATTGCGGGTGCACCGCGGGCGTGTGTGGGCATAGCGCGGAAGTGACGTCACTCTTTGTTGTCCACCGCCGGCACGTGCGGATCAGGGCTGTGCTTTAGAAAAATTTCAGATTTCGTTAATCCGTTAATTCGTCACGTTAGGCCAAAAATGGCCGTTACGCGTTAATGTGATGATCCGTTAATCCATTAATTCGTTAGAAAACGGATTTGTGAATATTTTGATAAGTTTCATCAGCTGTAACAACCAATCGAATTCCCTGACTGATATTCAAACCAAATAAGCTGTAGATTCAACAAAAAAATTGAAGCTAACATTGTTTAATTCTAGCTCAGAAACGACGGTATAGCAAGATGAAAACATTTTGAAGCGATAATTTCCCTTCAATGCGTACGGAAAACTGACATAGACAATCGTCAGACGACTGAAAGAAGACAAATGGCAGAGATGCCTTTGGTTAAGAGTTGGGTTACTATGCTTGACAATCTCCACAAATCTGTGGGGATGGATGAGAACTCTTAAGACCTTAGGCTTCATAAAAGAAAGTGAGAGATTCAAAGGACAAGGCGCCATGGCGTACCTCAGGATTACAGTGTATGTTATACTGCAAAAAGAGCAGTTTTTCAAAGTTTTCTACAGTCAAGCGGGTTCTTAGATCTGACACAATTAAGCCTGCTCTTGAGGAGAGAAGCTCGCACTCCGTTGTGGGTGCGGAAAGGTATTTAAATGCCAACATTTTGATATGAGGGAATTCCAAGATGTTAAATCGCTCCGCCAATACTCAGAAGGATCAATAGAGAATTATGGCTTCTGCGCAAAGTATTCATCCACTTCCCAAAATAGTTGCAGACTCATGAAAGTTTTTATTGGTATATTTAAATTCAACAATTATACAGCTATACCTACCGCCAGGAAAGCGCACATCCCACGAAAAACTAAAATTATCAGTTTTCTTCTAGTAGACATGAAGGTGGAAGTTGATAGTCGACAAATTGGAGTTGTCGACAAAGATTACGAACAGTATGACAGAGCTCATGGATTTCTTTATTTGACAGCAGCATTTGTGATTACTTTTGGTTTTTCGTCGTATGTTATACGGTTATTTTTGAATTTTGTCTTTGGGCTGGTTAGTATTGCTCTCATAATGCAAGATAACTGATGCCTTGGCGTGACATGTATGCAGCTTGTCCATGTTTTTGTCGGCTTGTCCTTCACAAAGGCTACTATTCTAAGAAAGGATGACATCCATGATTCGTACAGAATGCTTGTTTTAGTAAAAATTTCTTCTCTAGACCTCTTGAGCAACAATCAATTCTACAGTCACTGAGTCATCTGAGCAAATCTCCTGGAAAAATTTGCTCGATTTAGGTGTTTTTATTCAGAACGGTTGTCGCCAAGAAGAGCAGAGGAGTAGGTGTGGAGACTGAAAAGGCCGTGATGAAGGACACCGCCGTTGGCTGCAAAAATGTACATCATCCATCTTTTGATAGTGGTGGTGCATTCCATCATATAACACCGGCTGTAAGTGTATTTTTGCTTAGAAGATCCTGCTCAGCATTCACTTTCACTATCATGAATAATACTTTATGAAGGTAGCCGTTGGAGATCGCGAACCAATGACAACGACTACAGAAATGTTCGCTAGGGAAGAAAGAAGTGTTCGGTGAGCTGAAAGATCCATATGTTCTTACAAGACATAATAACACAATCTTCATGTGATTGCAACGAACCACCTATCAGCTAAAATATGTGATTACCAAACATCGGATCAACCGCCGTAAGGCTTCCCTGAAGTCCGGTTATGATGACTTCCATTTTCTAGCTGTGATCTACGTAACTGCAATCATTTGTGCATATTTTCGCATACTTCCTATATATGGTCTGTATTAATGGTGTGCAATATTAATGGGCCGTAGGTTGTTGTACAACGTTTGGTCAGTTACGGTGGTCTCCGCAGTCATTAGCAGATGGAGCTAGGGCCTCCCCTTTGTGTCCTTCTGATGAACAGTGTGTTGATTAGATTGAAAGTGAGAAAATGGATGGAATGGGTGCCGCATTTTCATGAGCTAACTGCGAGGAAAGCACATATAGGAGAACAAGTGGGCCTCGGCCTTTGGAAAAATTAGCAGTGAGACGGATTTTCGTCGTTTCCAATCCTCGCTAAGTTGTTCCGGACAGATTTGATGTTTTCCCGGAATAGTGCTTTGTAGGCATCCAGGGGAAGGCATGTTCAACTACGTAAATTCCCCAAAGAGGCTAGAATCTAGGAAAATGTAACAATGCGAGTACAGCCTGTGGATATCACATTGGGCGCAGTGAGAGATAGGTGAAACTTTCCCAGGTTCTTCAACTCGTTAGGACAAAAGAGAGATAAAACTCATAGCGTTAGCAATAGAACTAGATTATGTACCAAAATAAAGTTTCAACATAGTCTTGATGGTTTTGAAATCCCTCGAAAACCGCTCTCTACGAATTCGACAAACCAAAGTTCGTGACAGTCATGTCCTTCGCTGGTTCTTCAGCTTCGTCGATTTCTCGACGGCATACGGTCTCAGGATGACAAGTGATCTTTTCGTTCCAGCTTGAGCTTGATATTCGCTCTGACTAGTCTATGGGCCCACCCGACATCAGCGCCACGGTATGTGCGCATGCTTGGATGACCGTGATCCGAATGTGCCCAGTCAAAAAATGTACTGTGATAATTCTTTCGTTCATCGGCTCAATGAAAGAGAAAAGATCAGGGAGGAGGAGGGGGGAGGAGATTGGGAGCAGCCGAGTTGTGTGGCTGCACAGGATAGACCACTGACCACGGCAGTACCAAGTGAATAACATGTACCGGACGTTGTGACGCCTGGCCGCTGGTCTGTTTGTCTCCTCTTCTTATACAGTATCTCCGTTCGATGGATGCATAGTACTCCCCAAAAGTTGTACTTTCTCATAAAGTGACTAAATGAGAATTTTAGGATTTTTGCACATAACAGTGTCACAGTGAAGAGTAGTATTCAAAATCATCCACTGTTACGCACCGATCCGATGTCAGCAACCAAAATTTAAGATCGTTCTAGTTTGGTTTCTAGATTTTTTATACTTCCATCTAATATCTGACGGATCGGAGAATTGTTCACACCCGATATATCAACCTTTTTACAGCGTCAGTCCCATCGAGGACTCTGGCAGAGCAGATTTCTATGGAACTAGGGAAAGATATAGATCATCAGAAGATGAAACAGCGTAAGTATTTAGCTGTGCGGTGTTTATGATCTAATGTGGCGAAGATCCTTAGATTACTATATTTCACATGACTGGAATTTTTGTAAATTCACCAACTTCACTAAGAAAACTGATGTTCCTGGAAATCTTGTTATCCCCCTAAAAAATTACATTTAAGAAGATCTGCCCACTTTCGCGACACTGCTCTCTCCGCTGACAGATCCAGCTACAGAAATTATGCCTATCAACGTGACCACGGAGGAGTGGCTCCTGTTGAAGGTTTCGATCAAATCGAAACGAGGTATATTGCAGGATAAGTATCATTTCAATAGGAATCTGGACTACTCTTGGAAATTTTTAGAAAAGAGTCTTGTTTTTTTTTTGTTTATCCATTCCTGCTTTTAGTTTTAGGTGGTGATGTTAGTAATGTTGGGAAGATCAACGTTTCTGTCTTAAAAAATAGTAACCTCTTCTCCGACACCGTACTACCACACTGAATTGCATGGCGCTCGCTCCTGTATCACAAGCGTCACGAAAATGCTTTCTTTTACAGCCTCAATAATCATATCTGTTGATAAAACGTGGAGAACCTGAGCTGCTCCAGATGATCCACCATCTTTCTTGAAAGCATTTTTGCGCAAGAATAAAAAAAACGACTATGGTCCGACCAATCCAGGGCCTTGGTGTCGTCTTGAAGGAGCTTCTAGTTTGTGTACCTCAATCGCGTCTTTGCATCTATACGGTTCTACAGTATCTGAGAAAAAGCACTTCGTACAGTGCCAACCAAACCTGGAGAAAGAGGGCTAGCAAAAGTAGTGCGGACACTTTCTGTCATGCCTTTCTTTCCTTCCGGCAAACATCTCTTTTAAATCCGTGTAACGTGTTCATGTTCTGCACACATTTACGTTCTCCATGACTGTTCCATATTTTTCAATAATTTGAATGTGGTTTGGGTACAGAAGGAAATATCAGCGTCTACAGAATGACTCAAATGTTTTCATGACAATTCATGATCATCTCGTTTTCAAATGACACTGTTTTGCTCTTTAGCTTTCATTTCCGGAACATTAGTTAAATGGTTTCTACTTATAATTCGAAGCACGGTCACATGAGATCTACATTAAAGGCAGCACTCACTGTAATTTTTGGGTTGAAGATTTTGCGGTATATCGGGGTTTTCAGGGACGATGAACTCATCGACAACGATGAAGTGGCGTGAAACACGCGAAAAACACAGAAAATGATGGCGGTATTTCATGTGTGTCCACAGTGCGGACGAGTGTTCCGTGAAGGGTCCCGGCACGAAACCCTGCAAATGGTGCGAATTTCATAAAAAACCGTCCGCTGAACCGCATGCGCACATCCTGTCAACGGCATTAGTTGGCGCGACGAAACCTTAATGTCCATAGCGGCAGATGTGTCCACGGCAGTATCTTCGCAGGTAGGCGGCCATTCAAGGTGTTCAACTTATTGTTGCGACCGAGCCAGAGCGCTGCTTCGCGACGCTCTGCCTCGGACCCGCGCGCCACGTTACCTGCAGTATAGCTACACTTCGGAAAAAAAACCCCGAGCGCCCCAGCGAGCCACACGTTACCTGCAGCATAGCTACACTTCGGAAAAAAAAACCCCGAGAGCCTCACTGAGCCACCGTTACCTGCAGAATAGCTACACTTCGGAAAAAAACCCCCGAGAGCCCCACCGAGCCACACGTTACCTGCAGCATAGCTACACTTCGGAAAAAAAACCCCGAGAGCCCCACCGAGCCACACGTTACCTGCAGCATAGCTACACTTCGGAAAAAAAACCCCCGAGAGCCCCACCGAGCCAGAGCGCCGCTTCGCGGCTGCAGGTTAGCTACACTCTTAGAAAATCACTGTCATCCACACGAAGCGCAGCTTCACCGCGCTTCGCGGATGACAGTGATTTTCTGCGAATCTGCACCATTAATTTCTTTGTTGAAGTGCTCGGGATGGAATTTTTAATTCTTAAGTGATCCTATGTGCGGATGACGGAGCATTTCCAGTTTTCCTCATAATTAAATAGCTTTAACTCATTCTTCTTCTCTAGAACTGTGAAGTAGTCACTCGACTCGCTGTTTTTAAGGTCGCAGCGTCGGGAACTGTTAAAGCAGAACCTATCTTAGTAGTAGGTGCTTCCAAGAACGTGAAATAAAGAGATCAAGGAGAAGATGATTGTTCTCGCCTCTGCTCTGAAATCTGCTCACGTGAACTCCAAACGTGCTTGCCTTTCAAGCACCTTCACAGCGCTTTCGAGTTTTCATTCTTGATGAATTGCGAAATACTCTCTCCAGTATTTTTTCTGCGAATCTCTACCTTAAACACCAAGGATTCTATTCGGAAACGAAAAAAATCGGCATCCTCTCGACTTCCCTCGTGCGAGTGAGTGAGTCACGGATAGCTACACTTCATAAAAAACTCTAGAGCCCCACCGAGCCAGAGCGCCGCTTCGCGGGGCTCTGCCTCAGACCCGTGCGCCACGTTACCTCACGGATAGCTACACTTCATAAAAAAACCCGAGAGCCCCACCGAGCCAGAGCGCCGCTTCGCGGGGCTCTGCCTCGGACCCGTGCGCCACGTTACCTCACGGATAGCTACACTCTAAGAAAATCACTGTCATCCACACGAAGCGCAGCTTCGCCGCGCTTCGCGGATGGCGGTGATTTTCTGCGAATCTGCACCATTACTTCCTTTGTTGAAGTGCTCGGGATGGAATCTTTAATTCGTAGGTGATCCTTCGGGTGGATGACGGAACATTTCCAGTTCTCCTCATAATTAAATAGCTTTAACTCATTCTTCTTTCTAGAACTGTGAAGTAGTCACTCGACTCGCTGTTCTTAAAGGTTTTCTTAGAAATCCCAATGCGGCCTCTACTTGTATACTGGGGGAAAATGCGCAGAGGTATAGCATCGCGGCGTCGGGAACTGTTAAAGCAAAACCTGTCTTCGTAGTAGGCGCTTCCGAGAACGTTAAATAAAGAGATCAAGGAGATGAGGATTATTCTCGCCTCTGTTCTGAAATCCGCTCACGTGAACTCCAAACGTGCTTGCCTTCCAAGCATCTTCACAGCGCCTTCGAGATTTCATTCTTGATGAATTGCGAAATACTCTCTCCAGTAGAGGCGGAGAACTCTCTTCAATCTTCCCCTTTCTTTTTTCGCGAATCTCTACCTTGAACACCGAGGATTCTATTCGGAAACGAAAAAAATCGACATCCCCTCGACTTCCCTCGTGCGATGAGTCACCCGGCGACAGACAGACTATTTCGTAATATGTCCTAGCGCTTTATTATACAGTGGACGTCAATGGCGGTGGCCCATTCACGGCCTCGAGAAAGACGCCGCGCAATCGCGCCGCGCGCACCACAACCGATGTCTTCTGATGCTGTTATGCTATTTCTAGCAGCTTTTCTACCCATTCTAAGGATTTTCAACCGAATCGGAAAGAAAAGCGCCTAGGAATAGCATGCCGGCGGCAGACGACACCGATCCCAGTGCGCGCGGCGCGGTTGCGCAGCGTTTTTCTCGAGGCCGTGGATGGGTCACCGTCATTGACGTCCACTATAGAGTAGGACTAGACGGCATACCCGGCTTCGCTCGGGTGTTTTACTACCCCGGCAACCTCACGCTGTTGAGGGCAATTGCTATTGCTGTAAGTTTATTAAAAATAAACAGTGAACCCGGCTTCACTCGGGTGTTTACTTT
>KN726908.1:0-16860 GCA_000816745.1 Ancylostoma duodenale
ATACATACATACATACATACATACATACATACATACATACATACATACATACATACATACATACATACATACATACATACATACATACATACATACATACATACATACATACATACATACATACATACATACATACATACATACATACGTACATATGTACATACATACATCCATACATACACACATACTTACAAACTTTCACTTTTATATATACAGATAACATAAAAATCTGCAGAAGAGATTCAATCCAATTAATTATATAATTGATGCGTGATGGCATAATAATGTATTGGTACTGAAGAGAGAGATCGATTATGTGAATGTCCCGAATATGCATGGACTTACCGACAATGTAGTCCTGCTCAGTGTTAACGTGAGCAGCGATCACATCGGCCCCTTCATTGCACTCTTCGTCTACGATGCAACCGAAGACTTGTAGGACTGTACAGGGGAACGATGTCGATCAATGATGAACTCCTTGTCTCGAACCCCCGCAAACGTGTGGATGAAATGGCCCTGACCGATGATGTTAGAAAAAATTACTCTATAACAAATATCGTCAATATTGCTGCTGAACGCGCCTCGTTCTATGAGCCCCTCCCACCAAGAGTTTCTCAGAAGACGAGGCAACGAGGTCAGCTCCATTATGGCACGGATACGCGAAGTGTTGAGTACGCCGTGTTATGTAAACTAATACGAAGATCATACGAAGAAGCCCTGTACCGCCGTCACAATGAATTCCTTCAGAAAGCCATTCGGACAAGAAGAGCCCACCTATGCCCGTCGTTTCTTGCCCCCAATCCGCAACATCTCCACCTTCCTTCCCAGCTCCTGTATAACCCAAGACCTTGTAAATGACACTACAAATGCAAGCCTTTTACAACAACCTCTATCGTCGATCCTCCTACGGCTGTCCGAAATCGCTTTTGGGCCAAATAGAGGTACGATTCACTCCTAGGAGTGGAAATTTTACTTAGAAGTGCGAACCACTTCCAAAACCTGGTGCAGATGTTGTTCGGTCAGCAAATATGCAACCTATCTCAAACATCCTTGCCAAGACACTAAAACACTTGTCCATGATCTATGATAAGGAGCTTACTTTGTCTGTAAGGCCTATGGCATACTTCACAGCGACGCTGTCGTTGCGACCCCCAAGTACTTTTGTATAACTAACCCTAACCAGGGAAGGATACTAGGAGGGTCAGACAATTGGTAACGAGACGTATACTATCACATGCAGTTTGTAATGCTGACTTCGTATCCGTTTTCCTTATCTGCTGCGGAGCTCTCTGTGAAGAGATACGTGGCACAATTACTATGGCGGCCTAAACTTGACTTCTGGGACATATTTCGCCAAAATGCGAAACCACCCGAAATTGAGCAAATTTTTGAAACATTGATCAGCTTCAATTAGTTGACCAATGGTGATAGTTCGTACACATGTTTTCAGAACATAACTCGCAAGTCAGATTTGACCAGTTTGTACAAGTGGGAATTATACCACGTAGCTCTTCACAGGAGGCTCCGCAGCAGATAAGGTAAATGGATTTCAGATCACCCTCACAAACTGCACATCACGGCATACATTTTATTACAAGTTGTCGGACCTCCCTGGTATCCTTCCCTGGTAGGCCAGCACGCTATTCCTTGCAAACTGTCAGATAAGACATGAGGACTTGTGTCATTTCGCTCTCACCGTTTTCTTTTATTTTCTTCACGGCGACGGTGTCGCTCTTCAGTACGGTACAGGCCTAACGTGTGTGTGTGTAACTGCGTGTATATGAAAGGGAATTTAGGGGCTGGGACCTAGAATGGTGACAAACGCTTCATCGTTACATGAGGGGCGCCGGCGTCACAAAGTGGGGAAACGCCACGCGTTCGAATGATACGTTCTCTACTACTGGCCGGTGCACCATTCTCACATCCGTTGACCCATCCGGTGGCATCTTCCCCACTACTGGACCTCAGCCCGCCATCCCGCATACGTGGACCCGTCCAGTGACATTTTTCCCACGACTGGACGTAGGCACACCATCCTCGCATGCGTGGACTCGTCCACTAGCATCTTCCCCACTACTGGACGCCAGCGCATCCGTTTCATAGCAGTAGCCCGTTTCCCCGAATTTACCAACCGTCCCTGCTGTTCCACGTTTATTGGGCTCGGCCCCTTCACTCTAAACCATACTCATCTGCAAGTTGCCCTTCACATGACTTGATAAACACAGCCAAATAAATACGAAGGCTCATTCATTTTCATTGTGATGTAAACAACTGCAGGTCTTTCGAACGACGAAAAGAGAACCAAAACACCTGTCAATTGAGGTAAAAATGAAAATTTGTGCACTTTTTATATATAACTTGACACGTTGAACATCGTGCTGTAAGATTTTTCCGGTAGGGGCTGGTTTTACTGGACACACACACTGACATAAAATGCCAATTAATATTAACTATGATGATGATGATGATGATTGTCCCATAGCTGCCGGCATAGGTTGTTCAACATTTGATAAACACCCCGTGGGCGAAAACATGTTGATCAATCCACGCATTCTAGTAAAGTTCATTAAAAAGCCACTACAGCCTCAATGCATGGGTAGGTTAACTCTGATAAACTGTCCGTCTTGGGATTGACAAGTACGACAAATGTTTCTTTTCAGATTTGTAGTTCTGCTGTGTACTTTGATGTGTGTTCAGCCATACTATGTAGCTGACGCGCTCAAAATAGTTGTTCTTCGAGGGTCTACAATAACTTTAGACTGCTCTTTTAGCTGTGATGACGAGGCGGAGTATAACTGGTATGTTGAGTGTAGTTGACTTTTTATTTGAAGTAGAATGTCCCCTTATCCATTTGGACTTCTATCATGTCAGAAGCTTCATCATGATTTTGAATTTGGAAAAAGTATAGTTACTGTCACTCGCTGAGACGTTCTATTTACCTAATTTGAGGTAATTGTAGAATGCTAACAATTCTGTTAGAGGCGTAAATGTGCGCTTGCGTAGCGCTTTTTTACCGGATGGGGGTGGCTGGGCACCTTCCTAGTGAGGCATCTTTTTTGGTGATGTTAGAGAAAACAATTCGTAGTGAGTTGGCAACGATCAAATGTCACCGGCAGTGTACAGAATATGTCAGCAGTCTTTAGACAAGCACAATTGCAGTACAAAGAAGAGGGGAGTAGGAAATCATAGTTAGTAACAATTGGCATTTTATATACATATGTGTGTGTGCAAAAGGACCATCCCTTTCTGGAAACACTTAATTGTATCACGATATTCAGCATGTTAATTTAAGCATAAAATACTGCATATTTTCATTTTTGCCTCGATTGGTAGGTGTTTTGAGCAGCTTCTGGTCGCTAGGAAGAGATACTGTTGTTTAGGCCACAACTAATATGAATGAATTTTGGTGTTCGTTGATCTGTGTTCATCAATCCATTCATTTAAAACCATGCGGGTCGATAGTTTTACAAGAGGGATAGGGGCCAAATAGACGGGAAGCATCAAGGGTAAAAATAACGTGAGCGGGCCGTTCAAAGGAGAGTGGTATAAACGACGTAGCTGTGTGAGATTGCTCAGTCCAGCGGCGGACCCGTCACCGGACGGGTTCACAGCGGTGCTGTAGGCGAACCTTCATCAGGGTTTGGTGAAGATGCTGAGAAACGCGTCCACCAGGTTGTGCCGTCGTGTGAGATGCACCGGCTCCTGGTAATTCGAAAAACGTTAATCGACAAGTTTGGGAGTTAGAGTGCGCCGGCACTCCGTAGTTGGAAAGATGATAACAAACGTGTTTACTGACGGAGAGGAAAGCCACGGTCTCTCGTAGTGAGAATGACTTTGAGGAAATCGTTTAGAAATGGGCGAGGATTGTGAAGGCTCCTATACAATGTGGTAAGACTTCACCGGACTGTTGAACAGCTGTTAAAAGGGAGCTTCGAAGCCTAAATTGGAAAGTTGTGAAATACTGGAGCAGTGATAAAAGCAGAATGGCGGGGAAGATGTCACCGATCTAATTGAGTTCTAATAAAGCTCAATTGTCACACATACCCTATTTTGGAAATCACCTGTCCCTTTTGCGTTTGAAACAGGAATTCGGAAGGGAGAGGAAGAGAGGCCGCGTCCACTCCGTGAGGTATAGTCGTGATCATTCTGATTCATTGTTGGTTCTTTTGCGGCCATACCACTTCATCATCACGCATCACTAGCGCGAGGCGAGGCGGGAGCGGTGTGGTCAGCAAATTGGTCCATTCACTCCTGGAAGTAAAGGGTAATTTATACTACTCAGGCACTTTTTGGGCACTAGCCGCTTTCCTATATCTAACGGGCCGCGTAAGGGTGAAAACTGGTCAGCATTTGGGTGTGCGGGCAGTCAGCTTCTAATATTAGATTGAGGAGAAAGTAATGGAAGAAACGGCATCCAAGTCAGATTTTCATCTCTAACTTTTGAGAGGGTTTTTCCAGTGACCTAAGTACAAATCTTTCAAATCTATAACACCAGCCTGATCGTCCGGCTGACGCCGGACTCTCAGGCTTCTTTTCATGCTCGCTTCGCTTGCATATTTCAGTGTCCACAGATAAGATTAATGCAGGTGGATGAACAGACACTATCTACAGAGAAGAATTCTTTACCGCGGTTTACGTAACCATTGACCCATTATGTACAGCTCCTTTCCAACAATTTGTGGTAACGCATTTCGGTTCGCTGTGGTGGACGTAAAAAGTAATAATTGACCGAGTAAGTGCAAATTGGGATTGGACCTGAGCACCGGCGCACCCGTATCACGCCGTTGGACCCGACTACAGACGTTTCCCCGCTTTTGGACGCCGGCGCACCCTTATCACGCCATTGAACCCGACTCCAGGCGTTTCCCCTCTTTTGGACGCCAGCGCACCCTTATGACCATATGTCTCCCAGTTTTTGAATGCCGCTGCACTCTTATCACGCTCTTGGAGCCGTCTCCAGGCGTTCCTCCACTTTTGGACGCCGAACATCCTTATGACACCGCCGACACACCTGTAACATATACTATTGCCTCATCCGCGTCATTCCTCGTCCGCCTCGTTCCTCCTCTTCGTTATAAAGATACCCTACCTGTCTCTTTCCTTTTATACGGTTCTGTAATCACATGCCTATCTCATTCCTTCCGACTGTGGTAAAAACAACTGTCGGCCATTAACATGTCTGAACATGATAACATGTCTGAACATGACAAAAGTGGCCCGAAACCCCCTTAAATCAAGGTAAAACTCAAAATTTATTACATTTTCGTACACAACCAGGCCCCAGCACGGCTTGTCTGTGGGCAAGCTGGGCTTCGTAAAAGGGTCGAAAAGCAAAGGGGGCTTCGTATGAGGTCCGGGGCCGAGCCCCGGAAAAAATTTTGGGGTGTTCGATGGTCCAAAGAATAGGAATGCGTTGATAAAGGCGAAGAAAGACGGAAAAGGCTTGCAAAGGAAGTGCTCGTAGCTTGAGCAGAGCAACAGCGGCGATACAGGTTGAAAAGTTCGATTGGAGCAAATCGTGTACAGGTTCCTAAAATCCGGAGGACTCAAACAAATCCTGCGCTGCAGAATCTGCACGGATTGAGTTGAAATCCTCAGTGAGATAAGAACTAAGGGAACACTAGAAGTTTCTGAAAAAGACAATCTAAACTTATGTAAACTAAAAAAGTGTATGCTCACATTCTGAGTCTGAGTGATTGCAGATGGCTCCCCCGTTGAGTCGAGACTCAACCGATTGACACCAAATTTGGGGTGAAGAAGCGTCATGGCACTTAAATTAAATGTATGCTATCAGATCACAAAACTCATGTGAATCCAGGGCCCGTAGTAATCCTTCATCCGACCACTCAATACCGAGTTGAGCGGTTGGACTAGTTTTCCGAAATGAAACCTCCTTGAATTGACTATTGATTGATTGGATTCCCAAATTTCGAGATATTTCCCCTTTTCCCACCACTGGGCGCCGTTGCCGAAAGAATGCGCAAGTGTTCGGTGGTGGGAAATTGAAATCTTCGCAAAAATCTACCCACGGGGCAATTATACCCAAAAGCGGATGACATGCTGTGCAAGCGATGTTGGTACCGCACCCCATCCGTGTTCGTTTCGTCTCATTCGTATCTGACCGGAACGAACTCTTCTCCATCGTTTATATACCGATGCTAGGCGTTACCGGTTCGAAACATGTCAGTTCGAAAAAACTGAACCATTTACGCGAAGCACTTCATGGTAATCGGTCATCATACCCGTAAACTCAGAGTTAAGCTTTAAGTAGCTCAAGAGGTGCTTGTCGGCCTCTCCTATGCTGGTAACGCTATTTCTTCAATTCTCTGACCAGCTAACTCAGAGTTGACCACTTGCTCAACACCGAGTTCATTTTTCTACTCAGCTCCGATGATATCACTATCAACTCGGTGTTCAGCTTCATATCTTGATACATATGAGATCAATAGACATTCAACTGAACTAGCTTAACTCTGAGTTGACGTTTCAGTTGAGTTCCCCTGAAGTTTAGGGGGGTTTACTAGGGGCCCAGGAATTGCTCGGTAAAGGGGCCAGCCTGTTTCAGACAGGCTGGCGTAGAAGCTGAGCCTGTCGGAGGCATAATTTCCCTATTCAAACACATAAGTTTCCAACCTCTACCATGCACCCTATACTTGTAGGTATGTGCTATCATACGCCCTACATACTATCACTTATCATCTCCTCTCTTCTGAGTATTTGTCCTTCTCCGCTCGCTCCGAGGCACTATCGCAAGCCGTTTAGCGCGCTCCAAAGCGGAACGCCGACCTAATCTACTCGCTGCGCGGAAACCCACAGCTATTTGAGTTTTTCGAAAATTCCTCATGATGTTTTCTCTTTTATCCTTTATTTCTCTCTGTTTCTGTTATTTCCTGCCCTGATCTTGAAAATCACACTGATTTCCTTCCGCTTTTGTAAAGATGTAGTGAGATCACAGTAAGAAACGAAGAGAAAATGTCCGCTTTTCTGCTCAGAAAAGCGGACATTTTCAAAGGAATAATAAGTTACTAGAGTGCAGGACATCCCAGGTGTTCTGCGGCAGGACTTTTATCGAAAAACGTGGAAATTTTGGCATGTAAAATAGGCCACGTAGAGCAGTGTTTTTCAATCTTGTCAGTCAGTCAATTTTGCGGTATGATTGCTTTCCACGGTGGATCCGCACATGTAGTAGATAAGAAGGCGGACTTCCAGGCATGCATTCGAGGGCAGATAAGGTTCAACTCAGGTGCAAACTTTCAAGAAGAATCCGAGAGATTATCTCAAGAAGTCAGGGGTCTTGACGTTTTCAGAAGAATTCTTGAAAATTCTGGAGAAAACAGCGAGTTCAGAAATTTCAAGTAGAATTCTCTAGAAAACTACCAGAATTCTTCTGAAACGACCATTTTTTCAGAAGTTTGGAAAAAATCTGCAGAATTTCTCAGGCGATTCTCCAGACTTCTCCAGCGAATTCAGAATTTTCGGCAATTCCTGGAAAAAATTTCTGGGAAAATCTGGAGCACATAGGTTTACTTGGGGGCAAAGAACCATTGATAATGTTATGGAGCACCATCAAAGACACCACCTTGTGGACGTTTGAGTCAAAAACACTATTCCATGCATCAAAGCGAGTACAAATTATAAGATTGACGCCATCGTAGGAACGCCAGACTAGAAGCCCAATCAAATCTATCAAACAAATCGCCGTAAGGGGGCTAGAGCGGCTAGAGATACGGGGCGGCACTCATAGACACCGGAATCTTGAGGCGCAGACTGAGGAGCGAAATGGCCGATTTCTAGAGACTCAGACACGTTCGTTTCGGGACACACCAATCTCATAACTGCTGGCTCTCCCGCATGCACGGAGTAGTGATTTCATCATTTTCGCTGGCGGTCTCGCAGCATTGGAGTGAGGGAGTATTTACAAGCTTTCAGGCTGCACATTGTACGCAGCAGGAAAATCCACCCTTCCACTGTTGCGACGCTCTAGGCACCTGAAGTGAAGAGATGGGCGGGTTCTATGAGAGCTGCAGCGTATTGGAAGCTTGGGTGGGGCTGGACCTACGCGGTCGCCTCATCTGATGGATGCTACTGTTGCATCCCTTGCTGAATTGTTGCAGCGATTGTGCAGTCAGGTCATGCGCGCGTTTCGAAAAAGCTTCTGCACCACTACACAGTGTAAAGACCTCACTATATCATCAAGGTATGACATTGTGTAACCAATCAACAAATAGTTGATCAAAATCAACAAATAATAATAATTCCGGAAAATAAGGAACGTTTTTCTAATGAAATCTTAAGATAATTAAGCGCATTCTTCTTGAAATTACTCGATCTAGACTAGAAAAATTTCACCTGAGAAATCCAATGGTGGAAAAGAGATGGGGGGACGAAGTGGGAAGCCACAGGAAAATTGCTTTTTCTTCTTGGTTACACTGCGGTGGATCCGCACATGCCTTCAGTGCATCTGCACTATTCCTGCGGTGGCTTCACGCATGTCTGCGGTAGCCAAGCGACTCTCCACCTCGTATGAACGGCGGGTCCACCGGGGGCGGAAATTTCAGAGCAATGTCTGACGGCCGCGTGCATCTTGGAATATTCCTGGGAATTTCTGGTGTTCCCTGCTTTCTAATCCACTATACTTCTAGGCCGACAGTTCCCAAGGCACATCACATCCATGATTCAGAATTATTTTATTCTGGCAGATATTCCCAAAAAATAAGCAGTTCTAATACGGAAATTTCGCTTCTCGAGTGTAGAGTTGGGCGGCGAATGAGACATCCTTTATTGTCCTTGAGCTGCGCTACATGTCCGACATGTCTTCAGTAGCGCGTTGTCTTGCCTTAGCAATACTGTGGATCTTCTTCTCCCATCGGCGGTATTTAAATCTTCATACAGGACTCTATATTGTGTAGTCTTTGCAGCTGCAGTCATACTGGTCAGACTGCGTGAATTGTGTCGGTAGTGCTGCAGTTCTTGACCAACCCACACTGGTTCGGTTGTTAGTGCTACGATAGCGCGGAATCGTCTAGCCAGAGTCCGCCTAATGATCTTAATCGTATGACACAGCGGCCTTATTGGTCGGAACGTTGTGCATTCTGCGACGTTCTTTTTCTCCTTCCAAATAGGTGATGAGGTGCTGGTCGTCCACGAGTTTGGCAGCTTCTTTTTAGCTAAGAAAGAAGAAAGCCAGCGGATTCCTGCACCTTCTGCTATCTTCCAGATTTCAGAAGGTAGGTTATCCGGACCGAGTAACTTCCCATACTTCATCCTTGCTACCGCAGCTGTAACTTCTTCCTCTTACAATTAGACTGGTGGCATTGATTCTGATACCGAATTGACGTTGGCATTGGCGGTTGAAGAAACACTTCGCTGCACGTTGCATGATAGTGTTTCCGCACAGATTTAGTATGTCAGAAACGCGAGGGAGAAGACGTACGTTATTGTCCTCAATTTGCACTGCATCTGTACTGCCTTTTTCGCCACGGCCTTCGCCTATACTCCCGCATGTTGTCTTCTGATCCAGTTCTCAACCACTACTTGTACGCATCCTTCTTCCTTCTCACGAGGACTTGAACCTCCTCACACGACTCCCAGGTCTGCTTGTCGATGAACACTCATTCTGGTTAGGCGATACCTAGGAGGTCGCGTGCTCCTTAGTTATTGTCCCCTGTAATAATGACCATTTCGTGGTCACGTCTCCAGCATTGCAGTCCTGAGTGCTGTCTTGACGACGGTCTCCAACTCGTTCTTGTTCGGTCAGTACACTACTTGATTAGTTCTAATGGAACTTGTGGTCGCTGAACATGTCCTCGATAAGGAGATGATGTTGCGGCGCAAAATGTCCTGGGTGTCACTTTAACATCAATGAAGTTCTTCAGCTTCTTGCGACGTAGGAGGACCTGGTCAGTTTGCGTCGCGCCTCCACTACTGCAATAATGTTCAGTCTTCTTCTTGAAAAACGCATTCAATATGCCCAAATCCGCAGGTTCGGCGTGGTCAAGGAGCATCGTTCCTTCCTAGTTTCGTCGTTTTGTGTGGCATAGCCTTGTTTCTCCATGTCTCTCGTAAGCGTCTGAAGCGGATCCGACATGCCCATCGAAGTCTCCGCCTATAATTGCGTATTGGTTCTCACCGGGGCCCTGAGCAAGTATTATACTCCGAAATCGCGGTAGAAACATTCCTTCATGTCATCGGTACATCCGCATTGTGCGTAAGTACCGATTACATGGACGAATGTCAATACTGTAAATGATGTCAATGACAATACTTAGCGCTTGGATTCCTGCCTTGATCTTAATAGACATTCGGTCGGAAACGCGCTGGACGCTGGTGACGAAGCTTCGGTAGCCTTTACTGACGATGTTCCCATCACCATTACTGCCGGATGTCGTGCTGTGGTGGATGAGTTTGTAGCCCCTTTCCATTTCATTACTTGCACGCATGCGGTGTGAACTCTCCGGTTCTTCAGCGTCGCGGCAAGTTCGCGGCTTCTTCCTGTCATCATCCCGATGTTGACTGACGCTATACGGATCGTGCGGTACTTTCGCTCTTTCGGGTGTCCTTTGACGGCCAATTGTCCATGCAAACTTTTCGCAACACCTTCAGACCATAGTGGTGGAGCGCCTTGCCTTCGTAGTACGCCCTGGCTTTAATCGGAATTTATTGTATAGCACAATATATGATTTTATCCAGACGTAACATGACCATCTTGACCAGACCAACATGAACATGTTCATCGACCAAATTGTCGTAAAGTCTGGTGCCGGAATATCTGAGTAGAGAGAATTCCTTCCCGAGGTGGACAAGGAACTAATTTGTCAGAGGCGCCTCTCATGTACTTCCCAGTCGTTAGGATGTGAGCTTTTGTCTGGATCCAATATGCAGGATACAACCTGCAATCAAGCAGTCAGGTACTACACTCAAATGTCGTCTATATTGATTGAATCCAGCACAGCAGAACTAAGGAGCCCCATCCCGTGGATTGACCAACGTCTCAGAGCAAGCGCATGGAATGTTTCCCTCCAGATCGACAAAAATGAACTCTTTTGCCAGTGGCTATTCCACTTCAATCGTGGATCAAATGTGGCTCAAGTAGCCTGGAATATGCTGAAATGATAGCAGAGAAGCGGTATTCCTGCTTTAGAAGGGGCAGTTCGGCTCTGAAGTTGCTTCTTGTTCTGAACGCCCAGTTTGTGGGACATAGAGATGATTATCCGTCAGGGTTGCTTTAGATATCAAGATATAAATATGTATCATCACTATTAATATTAATGCGTAAGTTTGGCTCACTTATTCCGTGCGGAATCCTAAAAAGTTAAGACTCAGACAAACTTTCGGAACTTCTGCGGAGCTTGCCGATTTTTGGAACTTTCGCGGAGCCTGATTTTACTGATAGAGCCCGATTTCCTGAACTTCCGCGGAAATATGACGTCACGCGTCGATTTTTTCAGAAGATTCTTATGGGGACGCAGAGAAAAAAGTGTCTTCGGAACTTCCGCGAATGTTCTTGCTTGACTTCAGCTAGCCACATAAGAAGCCGCGGTAGAATACGAAATTTTTTCCGCCATCTTTTCTTCAAGATTATCTTCGGAATACCCCAATAATCACAACCGTAATGTCTAATTTCGGGTAAAGCTGGTGTCAGATGAGTGTACCCCTGAGATTTTTCTCATACGTAGCGCAGTCAGAGGGCGAACCTGCTTGAGGCCGATCTTCAGAAAATGAGACCACTGGTAGTGCAAATGGTGCTACATGGTGGAACGACTTTTGGTGGGGTTCATAATCCTACATTTTCGGTATCAGGACACGTGGAGGTTTTCATCCCTCCATTGTGGTCGATTTTACCTTATTTCTCGTGTTAAGGTTGACTCCATAATGCGCGAATTACGTCACTCTTGTTCGATCTCGCAACTTCCGCGGAGCTAGTTCGGAACTTCCATGGAGCCAGTTCGGAACTTCCTTCTTGTCACCCGCGGAAGTTGCCGACCAAAACAAACAACGCTATTTTCCGTAGATATGGAGCTGAGAGGCCGCCCTGTCTTTGCCAGTATTAATAGACGAGAGGAGGAGCTATGTAAATTATTCGTTGTGCATTATTGTTGGGAAGTAGTGGTTTCTATGCCCACGAAAAACCGCATGAACTTATTCCCTGACCCAATATCAATCGCATCATATCGCTCTGCTCCGGATACTGGCACTATATCCCTTGAATCTGCCCGACGCCAACTAAGCCCTGATCGTCAATTATCATCAAGTGCTGCCTCCTCATATAGTAGCATTGCCAATGTCATCGTGAAATAGGAATAGTCATTTGTTCCGATGCATATGGCCGAAGACAACGGATATTGAAATATTCACAAGAGAACATGGGGATAAGTATCTGTTTATTTTCTTATTTTCATGCACTGAATGCGCGCCATACAACTGTTACGAGCTCTAAAGTTAATGATCAGGCTAAAGAAAGCGATGAAAAATGGATATAAAAACTAGAATTCTATACGAAATGTAGGTGCGTGCAGCGTGCGTAATAAGGTGGTGTGATAATGTGATGGTGCGGATAATTCGAGAAAATCGGATAAAAAGACGAGAAAACAAGACAAGAAAGTGAACACATGGTTATTTCCCTTTTTCCAGGGATTGCCCTGAAAATTACGAATGGTCTTGTCCAATAAAGACTTCCTCAAAATCTCATCCGGTCGTGAATATCACTATAGAAAGAAATGTGCTTCATGCAGGATCTGAAGTAAGGTGCCACCGACGTTGTAGAGGATTACCATACCGGGGACCCGAGTTCACTATCCGTCCAGTTCCAGGTAAGGACTCACTTCCTCCCTTTCCAATGTCAAATAGAATATTTCCTCGAAGCATATTTTACTGCACACATGAAGAAGATAGTGGAGTGGAACAATAAATCAGGTCCTGCTTCAGCTTACATCCCGAGAATTTTAGGGAATCAGTATTTCTAGGATTTTGTGCGCAAAAGAACACATCTCAATGCTTTCAGTGCAGCTATTTAACCTCACGGGCTCAAGTTTTGTGCTTTATCATGTTAGTGCTTCTTTCTGACATGATTTCTGTCATCCTGCTGGCTTCTGTTCTTCTTCTCCTCTGCAGGACGAGCCATATGTTCCGTCATGACACGCATATCAACCACCACTACCACGTCATGAACTTAATAACTTCTCCCAACCGAAATTGTGGGAACTCAAATAATCCATCCTAGATGAAATAGGCTATTGGTTGGTCTTCCAAAAGGTCAACGTATAAAAAGGTGATCATACCGCACTACGATGACATACTTTAAAGGCAGCACCCACAGAAGTTTTCGTGCCCTAGGTTTTGATCATTTTGGACACTTAGTAGTAGTCGTAACTATTCTATGGAAGTGTTCTATGGAAATGGCATCGTTTAGATGCGTTCCAGCGTTTCAGCAGAATTAGTTATAGTACGGAATGAAAGGGACTGTTGGCAATGAAAACAGCCTCTTCTTGGTAGGATCTGACTGAACACAGCGTTCGTTTTCACTACAACGCTGAATCTAGGAATATAGCAGATCTGTGATAGCAAAATTTCCGTGAGTGTTGCATTTAAGCTTACCGTAATATCACCATCATGATCATGACTTATAATAAAGCGCTTAGTCTGTGTGTCACATGTGTGTGTCAGTGTGAAACGAAATTCCCCGATTGGTCAGTGATGGTGACTGCGAGGTCAACAAGATGATAGAGACGGCTATGGTGAGGTTCAAAGAGTGAAGAGAAGCTCTAAAGCATGGGGGATGTGCACAGCGATGGGTCTACCGCTGTTTCCATGGGGCGCCGGCGTCCAAAAGTGGGAACGACGGGTCCAAGCCTGTGATAATGGGGCCCGACACCCAAAAGTGGGGGAGACGGGTCCGTCGCTGTGGTAAGGGTGCGCCAGCGCCCAAAGGTGGGGAGAACGGGTCCACCACTGTGATAAGGGTGCCCCGGCGCACAAAAATGGGGGAGGCGGTTTCACCGTTGTGATAAGGATGCGCCGGGGTCCAGAAGTGGGGAGTCAGGTGCACTCTTGCTGTAGGCGCGCTTCTGCTCCTGTTAGCGATGAAACACTAGAAGACGAGTTCTCCGTCAAGTAAGAGCGGTATCGCATCCCAACAGTGGTATCTGTCTAACGACAGCACCCGGCAGTAGATGAGTCCTTTAATGTCCACTTTTGTCCTTTTTGTCCTCTGTTCACCCTAACAACCCCTGTGGTCACTCCTCTCATTTGTGCCTAAACATATCTTCTGTTCTCCTTTATATACTCTGTCTGACCCTTATCACTCTAATCCCAATAACCACGAATAACATGCAATAAATGGCAATCATTCTCTGTCATCATTCCACGGCAAATCGGCCGCGGATAACTAGTTATGACAGTCAAGCAAGAGCTAAGTGTGCGCAAAGGCGGGACGTTACTGCTCTGTACAGGATCCACTGACGTAGAGTGAAGGCAGCCTGAGAAAGCAATGCAATGTTACATTTTTCGTTGGTTTTCCATTGGGAATATTAATTGGACAGCAAGTTATATTAGTGTGGAGATGAGCTGAATTAGTGCGAGCAAGGGATTGTGTTTCCTCTTGGGGGTTACTTATCCGCATAAGCTGGTCTCAATTGTTTTCTTATCGAGGAAGGCCCGCCTACCTTATCAACGGCTCGTTATCCCTTCTTTGAGTTTGCCGAAACTGACTGGCTCTTCTACCCACGGCGAGTGGTTGGCTAGTAATTTTCCCGCCAACACGTATACTATGACCAAAATCCCTGGACATAATTGTGAGTCTTTTAGCATTAAAGGTGGTGTGTCACGTCAGGATCGCGTTCGAGATCCTTACATCAGCCGAACATACAAGGTTCCGCTTTTCTTAGCTTCCCAGCGAGGAAACTCTCCAGCTCCAATATCAAATTTGGCCCTCAAAATACGGGATTTCTCAGATTTCAAGCACATCACTGGAATCAGCGCGTCGAGGTGGACCGGGTTCTGTTGATATTCCGATACTCATCATGAATTGACACACTACCTGTGAGGAGCTTTGGAATGAGAACTGTTTTTGCTAAGATTTGGAATGTTCCTATGTATGTCCAGCTTATGCAAAGGAATCGAGCAATGCAAATTTTGGATGGAAAGCTCCAGAAAACTTTCCGGAAATCTGGCAAGAAAAAATACAGCACTGTCCGTACCGGACTAATAGTGGGCGCGGTATGACGACACCCGACACATAGCAGCGTCCTTTTTGTGTTTTTGCGTAATCTATAATATAAATGAAAATCTGCAAAAGAGATTCAATCTGATCGATGCCCTGAGCTTATATTATACAACATTGTCCGCGTCTTCTCGAAAATTTCCGAAAAACTGCGAGAAATGCCTACTTTGCGGGATTTTATAGTGAATTATTCCACTGGGTGCGTCATTAATATTGACGCACTGGAATTATGCTGTAAAAGGGAAAACATTCCGAAAACCCCTATATGTGCATATTCAAAATGAAGATCATGTCTTGGCGAATACAAGAAAAAATCTACTACTGTTCTCTGGCACCTTCGAACGCGGACCCTCTCTTCTTGTAAAAGCAGCAACGAAGGTGCCAAGGTAGAATATTGCCGATGCGCCGCTACTGAAGTTCGTCCATTTTAGTTCTATGTTATAGAACAGTCAATGTTCAGGAACTTAATACTCCTATCGGAAGTAGAGCAGTTCTTGGTCTCCAAGTGAGACATAAAGTTCACAACTTGTTCGCAATTCTCTTCCCGTTCTCGCCAAGGAGATGCACTTGTGTCTTACTACAGAAAATTTTTTCATTTTCTTGTCTGAGCATTCTTCTGAGGAGCATTCTTTTCTCATCTGAGCACTCTTCTGAGGAAACATTTTTTTGCTTATCTAAACTTTCACCACAGGATGAGTCCATAGGTGGCAGGGATTGGATCTTGTGCAAGGGACGAAAGTGGTGCAGGCCCAGTTTCAAAAACCTACTAAAAGAACTCCAATCTGGCAGAAGACTGGCTTCCTTGTGAGCCAAACTCCGGTCGGCTAATGACCGCATATGGGAGCCTCAGAGACAGGGATGTGCGGAATTTTCCGTTTATCGTTTTACGCGTTCCGTTTTCCGCCCATTTTTGCTCTTCCATTGTACGTTTTACGTTTTCGGGTTTTTGGCTCGGAAAACGGAAAATCCCGAAAAATTATGGAGGGAGAGGAATTGTTTCTTCGGCGTATTTCCTTATACTAAAGAGGGTTCACGTGTTTTGATGCGCACTGTACACCAGTTCACAACAATGGCACCAAAATCGACGTCCAAACGCCTTTTACGAAATTCGAATTATTTTGTTTCACTTTTTTGTCTCCCTCCTCAGATTCAAATGGATTAACTACCATACCATAGTTACCTTCTTGTATGAATTTTTGCGGAATAGGTCTGCTCCAAAGTAAAGCAAAGAAGTCGCACTTTTCACATTTTACAGCTTCTCGTCTATTGAACCTTCAGTAAGAAAGATGCTAGCTGATTAAATAGCTCTCATAATCCTCTTCTAGAGCGCAGGCGGTGGGTGGACCAGCACGTGATCGCATGCTTTCATCATGGGGCTCAGTTATACACAGTGCCTCACGAGGATGCAAGCTGACAGGGCATTCGGCCGATGTTTCTTCGAAGGCGCATGGACGTAGTGGAGGTCGGGCGCATTCAGGATTCCACGGTGGGACCAGCGGCTAGCGGTCTCGAGCCCTCCGGGCGAGACAGTGTTTGCAACGGTTTGACTCTGCACAGCAGCAAAGTACGGAGCAGAGTAGTCCCTCTGCTGGAGCTTTGTTATTGGCTCCATTCAGTTATGAAAGAGTGGTCGATAGCTACGT
>KN726909.1:12168-34566 GCA_000816745.1 Ancylostoma duodenale
ATCTTTATTATTCATAAAGTAATTTCCGAAACCTTCCCCCCCCCCCCCCCTCCACCCTTCGCCTTTGCATCCATCAATTACACCGCTATATCAAGCACATCAACAGATGTTATCATAACTGCTACAGGCGTTCATCTAGCCTGAAAATGATATCGTGTGAACAATGAACGTGTTTCTTTTTGTGTAATTATTAGTTGCATTGTTTTAAGTATAATATATGTATAGTGTGAGGTGGCCAAAAAGTTTCTACACGTACTTTCTTGTTTATTGCGCCGTGTTTCGTAAATAATGCGAATGTATCACTCTTTGTTGACCGATGCTGGAGCACTAAGGTTGTTGAGATTGAGAGCAATCATTAGACAGGTAAAGTTAGGTGATTCAAGCTTATTAGCTTGTGCAAAAGTCTCGGTTTCCAGGATTGATTTCAAAAAGAAAAAAAAAACTCGAAGTGTGCAAGAACTGGTGGGTTAAATTAGAAAAAAATGTCCAAGAAAGGGGCCTGGCACGTCCTCAACGGCTATGTTGCGTCGACAGACACTCCGCTGACATGAAGTCCCTGTACGTATGCTTAACTGACTTAAGCTAATTGCATAAACCTAAATGTGTTAAGGCTAGCGAAGCCTGATGAGATTTAGATGTGTTTTAGTAAATAGGAACGACGCTTGAGCTCTTTCAGCGTCTTTTAGCAGGATAAGTCTCGAAGACCAGTTATAGCCGTTCTGGACCTACTAGCATAAACCGTAAGAGGTACGCTCTCACCATTTTGACTTTCGGGAGAAATTGAACTTCCCTACATGGCCTGAAGTTCATAATAACGATCCTGCTACAATATATGATGCAATTGACATCGAAGGCTCTCTCGACCGACAACTTCACTTCTGTCGAAGTCTGAGAGCTGGTTCAGAGGAAAAAGAGTCGTGATGAGCAAAACGCTCCTTATATGTACCGTATACATATCACAAAAACTCAGTGGCAAAACTCTTGTTGTTTTAACTTATTGCATCGCCAGGCTTTACCCCTAGCCAACTCTGTCGAAATTACTGTCCAAAAGGTTGGTTAAGATAGTTCTTTTCCACTTATCCTCTCTCTATCGTATACCTTCAAAGATCAATTTTCGAGGCTATGAACTAACAATTATTAAATTATTACTAGTGAATAACCATTTGGTAGCTGTACTGTATAAGAAGGAAAGCGTTGTCGGGCTATATAGAACACTTTGCTCGAGATGGCTAGCGGACGGAGATTATGCGACCGATTAAACCACAGCAACATAGCTATGTTGTTTTCAGCGTAGATGGAGAACTATCGTGTAAGATTTACTTGATCAGCATTCGACTCTTAGCGCCTTCTTCAGATCTTAACAAAACATTACAATACATACATTACAATGCGACAAACTAGCAGTGGTTGTTTCAGCCGCCGATCTCGCTCTCAATGGAGAAGTAATGAAATCGCCCCGGAACCACAGTGGGAATTTAAAGGGCCGCAATACTGTAATCTTAACTTTTCTGCTTATCATCGCTTCTCGTGTCATTCTGTTCCTAATAAATAATACTCCCAAATATTTAAAGAATGAAGGCAGTACTTCAAAAAAAAAAACTGTGGAAAATGGCCATTACTTGTCATATGTGGCTACAGTCTGGTGTTAACTAAACGTCGAACATTGCTAATTTGAGATTTTTACAGAACCTTCCGGTAGAACCCAATAAGCAACAAATTTAATCAGACACGCAACTACAGCTTCACAACTGAAACAGCGAAGTAACCGGAATAATCCTATAACAGTTCGTATCTGGGGATATCCTCACAGTTCATTCGTAACTATATTGTTAACGCAATTTTATTAATGAGGAATTAAAGAACGGAGCTGGCGGTAATTGACAGTCGCCGCCGGTCACAATAGGCACCCCAGTTCATTAGCGTTTCATTATCGTTCCTATCCTAGACATTCATTTGTAAATACATTATTGCTTACTTGCACGTTAGTTTTAGTTCGATTCTGCACATTGGTGTAGCCGAACACTTAGATTCTAACTAATAGGACCTTGATTCAGCAGATGCCCTCCAAGAATAGGATCGCAAGACTGTGCGTACTCGAGATTTGCCAATAGAATTTGCCGAAAAGGTGGATGTAATCCTGGAATTTAAGTCTTTCAAAAAAGCTAAGTACCTTAGAATTCGCAATTCCTACCCTAGAAATTTATCTTATCACACTCGCAGAATGATTGTCTTAGATGGGTTTTATTTCCTTGCTTTTTTTGTTATTTGTTAGCTATTTACATTGTGTTCATATTGTCCGAGCCCCACCGATTCTTCTTCGATGCAAAACAAAATTACCACTACAACCCTAACAGCATGCTCATTAACTTTTACATTTAAAAACATAACCTACACTTGTTCACATCTCCTATAGTTGTTCTCATTTTTCTTCAAGCATCCAAGAAGAGGAGGACACACAAGGGACTCCTGGACAAGTGGAGTAATTTTATAAGTATACATGTTTGTCAATGTACAGTTATGTATAGTTTTATATGTGGACCTAGTATTCGTGCATGTAAATTTAAAAATTATGCGACACATTTAAACTGTGCATTTTTCAAGAACTATCTATATTCAAATGCACGCATACGTAGGTCTATATGTATTGTACGTATACATACATGCCTACATACATACATACATTTGTGTATGGATGTACATGTATGCATTTGTGTACACATAATTATCAAGATTCTCAATACACATTATAAGATTCCTTTACCTTACTGGCCAGTGCAGGAGGGAACTTATAATATAGCTTTGTTTTCGTATTAGGATAATGCACGAAACGAAAACAAGCATTAGATCCTGAATTGAAATATAGAATTATTATGCGTTGGACAAACTTTTAATCTTTCAAATCAACCTTTGGTTTAGCTAGGGTTTTTTCTAGAGAGGACGCGCAATGTTTAATCATGATGACGTTTCTCGTTCATCTGCTAGATTTAACTATTACTTGCTGGTGTATTGGAGTATCTTAGAAAGATGCCATTCGTTACAATTTTTAGAAAGGGATTCCGTTTTTGCTTAGGAATTCACCAGATTCCTCGATCTATCCTCGTGCTTTTCCACCAAGATTTGGGATGAGTATTGAAGTCTACTCTCCAGAGCCTCGCGCGCCTTCTCGATGTCGCTGCGAATTCTGAAGTTTTGAATATCCAAATGGCGTTGAAGGGTCAAGAAAAGGTGGTGGCCAGGTGAAGGAGTGAGGTTTGGAGAGTATGATGAATGGGGAAATATAGTTCCGCTTTACGTCACCAACTCACCCTTCATCCGCTTGCAATGTCTGGTCTGGCGTTGTCATGCAGGAGGTGAGTTCTGGCTTGCTGCCCACCTGAGTTGGCAAGGTGGAACTTCTAGTTTCATGGCCAAACGACGTCACCGGTGCAGCATTAGTTTCAATATGCCACACCTCTACCAGTTTACAAGATGCACAACATCACTTCTTTGGGGTGTTCTTCGGATTCGGGACGTTTTCTCCCCTGCCTGCGTTGTCGGCCTGCTAGGTTCAGCGCTGGAAAAGTCCATTCCTTATCCCTAGTAATCAGATTGTTAAGCCAGTTATGGGCGCGTTCAAGGATGAGCAGAAAAAGCGTAATGTCAACCTGCGATCGAGGTAGCACTGTGTGTGATACCTATCCACTGAGGTTTTGAACCTTGTCGGCTCAGTTCATTTCACAAACCACAGTTGAATGGGAAGCAACAAGAGCTGCTAATAATTTGCGTGTGCTTTGATACGAAACCGCCATCATTTCACTCCGTAGTATGTCCAGGTAGGATATCCAAGAACTAATGAATCAACCAAATAGTTCCTGTCTAGAAGCAGTAAAATAAATTTAATACCAAGTTGATACCAACTCTAAGAACTACTCAGGAGCATTACGTATATCAGAGCTATGTCATTGCGCTCCGCAAAACTTAATAACACAAGTGCATGCAAGCATGGAAAGTCGTAAAATCTTGTTGATTGATGTTGCGGTGTTCTCTTCCCAGAAAAGGCACAATACGTAGCACGACCGAAGGTGGGTCAAGTGCCTGGAAATAAGCAAAGCTAACAGCCGTGGAAAAGCAATTGGCGGATGGTGTGCGCGGCTCCGTAACGTAGCGGCACAATATCATGTGCGAGTGTCGTATAGGTCCTGCCGTGTGCACCATCGGTCAACGAATGCGAAATACACCCTACACAGTTATCTATGTACACCCAAAAACTCACTGCACTGCATGAATTTCGCCACGTTTTACTGCTGATTAATTCAAAATATGCTGCCAGGATGAGACTCCCCGTTTACTGTATGGAGATATTTACCGTACATAGGTTTTTCACAGTATCGCTGTGCTGCGCCGTGCTGTATAATGATGGGGCAATCCTGTGTAAGGTACCGCTGCAAACGAAGCGAGTAAGAAAATTGCAGTTTTTCGGCGCGTCAGTTCTCCGCGTTATTTTCTAAGCTGATTCTGAGAGCTTTTTCATTGTCGCGACCAATCAGAAATCTTATATCTGAGTCCTAGAGCATAGTTCTTTGCTCTGCTTGTATGCTACAGGGCGAGTCAATGACAACTGCACCTCTCGCGGCCTGGAGCGATGCACCATTGGCGCGGCACTGGCGAGGCAGCACCCGACATCCACAAAGATTGACGTTCCCACTAGTTGCGCTTTTTCGTTGCTATCCTCTCACATTTTCTGGACTAATAAGGCGAGAAACGAAATCATAATGTCTTTCATCTTTTTATGTTTTGTTTACCTTCAAGCAAGAGCCGAGAACTTCTTTTTCTCGCAAAAATAACAGTTCGGCAGCTCCGTATAAGAGATGCTTCCTCCCTCAGTCAATGTCCCCACTTGTTCCTTCATGATTACTCTTCTCGAATAATTCACCAAATTGCTAATCGGTATTGCGGTTCGTCCTAGTTTTGACCTTGTTGTAGTTGTTGAACCCTTTCACCCTTTCACCATTTTTCAAAGTTTATAAACAAAAGTGAGCAGTGCTCTGATACATTGTGACTAGTTTTCACTGGTTGCATGCACATCATGACTTCGAAAGCACAGATGCAAATTCTTTTCTCAGACCCTCTTTGGATGGATCGAGAATATGGACAAACCAAGCTTTGCAGAAATCTCGTACCCGGTGAAACACAGATGTCGACAGCAGGCGAAGGTTCACCGGCAGCAGCATCGGCACGGTTTTCATTATCACCTCAGATTTTTGTTGGAACCGATAGAACATACGTTTGTTTATGGTACAGCTCCTGTGTACCCTTTTTATAATTCTTCATTTGATTCTCATAATCGTAGGTTCTCTTCATTCAGAGTGGCGGAGTCGCAATTTTACAGATTATTCGTCTACCTTCTTCAGGGAATTCGAAAGTTGTGTGGATGGAATTCAAAGTTTTCCTACACCCTCTTGCTTCTTGTCTCAATCTTCTGTATAGTAAGGCTCGTCACTCAACTAACAGCAAACCTAACATCACTGCTTTACTTGGATTTCGCAAAATACAAATATTTATGGAGGGTGAGTTTTTGCTGTGAATTAGAGCGACAGAAATAATCTCATAGGTGCTGCAGGGCTTTGGTTCCTTAGCTATACCATCCTACTTCACAGTGGTTCTGTTGAACGTTACCATGACATTTCATCGTTTTGTGTATACAGCATTGCCATTCACAGCAAAGAATTATCTCAGCAAATTTCTGCTGCAGGTGGGGTGTCGCTCAGCATTTTCAAACCAACCGACATTTTCTCGATGCTGTAGACTTGCTCAATCCCCTAATCTTTAGATGATTCTTGCTGGAATAATTTTATTTTTTCTCTGTTTTGTGGCAGTGATGAACACAAATATTTTGGGTGTGTTCTGGGTGGATTCGATAATGACTTGGGCTGTTTCAGATGATAGAGCTGGAGATATATACAATCTGTAAGTTACGTTAGTGTCATTGTTACCGTCGAATGTTGAGCGGACGGGAATTATCAAATTTTTCTACCCATGCCTCAATATCATAATGAAATAGAAAGTAGTGATTGCAGCTGTTTTTCTCTAGTACCATCTGTAAAAGTGAAATCTATTACAGGATTAACCATATATCTAATTATGGAGTTGGTTTCATAAATCTCGTCGCCTACTCTTGCCTGTTTGCAATATTGATTCGACGAAAACTGCTGTCATTTACACGAAATCATGAAATCAAGATGACTTTACAGGTAACTGCGAACTCCCAGTTTCATTGGAGCTTTTTGCTGAAACTCATCTCCAACGCATTCTTCAGGTTTTGTGCATGGTTGTGTGCGAGTTCCTGATTTTTCTTTACTGGGAGTTTGTGACGACAGAACCTTTCAACTCTTGGGATATAATAAAATCTGGAACGGTTGACCTGCTATTCTATGTTATTACTATCCTTCCTTACCTTATATTTAACCGGTTTGTTGCCTACATCATTGGGCTGTGCTACGCCTACGATCCTACAAACAATTAAACTAGGATACGAGAATGAAGGGCACGGCATTAAGAACAGATGGCTAGAAAAACCATGATACATGGGTGGGTATAAAGTTACCGGTATAGTCAGTACAAGTGCGTACTGGATTTGAGGCCAGAGGAATATGAGAAGTGAAATTCTCTGAAAGTTGCTCTCAAAATGGATGAATTGAAAATGAATGCTCAACATAAGTAGAGAGTAGGGAGTAGGATGACTAAAAGTTAATATCATAAAAAGAAAGACCTTTTTTCTGGACACAGCAGATCACTGGCTGCTTTACTAGCACACCGAGTCGGAGCATGAATAGCTGCGTCTTGTAAAAAAACCGAGCCAGATCCTCTGCTTCGGACCCATGATCTGGGATGGTTACACCGTAAGAAAATCACCAGAGGGAGGGTATCGCGGCGTCAAAAACTGTGAAGAAAAAAACCTTTCTCAGCAGGCTGTGCATGGAATTCGCTGCAACTGATTACAGTATCGCTCGTTCTTGCCGCAAAACGCCCTTTATTCTCCCTGTCTTCGTGGCTTTTCACATGTACGCTTTCTCGAAGTCTTAGGTGGTTACAACATTACCAAGAGTATAACAAAAGAAATAGTGGCGAGACTTTGTCTAATGAGCACTCATAATGTCTCATATGAGCTTCTTTTTCATTGAACGGCGTTATTTTGTTAGCTTAGATACAATAAGCGTGCTTGCAGTTGAAGCATCTTAGTCGCGGGCATGCAATTACAACGCTCTCGATCGTTCATTCTTGATGAGTAGCGAAATACTCTTTCCAGTAGGTGTAAGGAACTCCATGTAGAATCCTCGGTATTAAAGGTATAGATTCGCAGAAGAAAAAAAGACTGGGGAAGACTGAATCCTCGTCACTCTTCCCCACCCTTTTTTCTTCTGCGAATCTATACCTGTTATACCGAGGATTCTACTCGAAAACGAAAAAAATCCACATTCACTCGACTCTCTCACCCGGCGACAGACAGACAAATTTCGCAATACATATTTCCCAGCGCTTAATTTCAGAGTAGGATTCCGGACAACGTGATGCACATGATGAAACACACCCTTTCGTTCCTGTGTGGCCACGCGATGATACGGTGCTTCACGGTGGGGGGGGGGGGGTACTCTTCATTTCCAAGAACAGTTCTCTGTGGTTAAGTAGTGCACATGGTGCACTGTTAAAAAACTATCCTCTGATTACAGGCTCTCGCCATGCAAAAATTTGCATGGTCGAAAATATGTTAGTTGGTTTCTATAAGAAGACCTATTCTCGTCATCATATAGAACGGGAAACTTGAATGAAAGATCAAATTGTCATACATAGCAGGAGTAACACTTGCCATTCTTGTGGGTATTAGTAAACTCTTTTGTAGGCTTGAAAAATAAGCTAATAGCAAGAAATGTGAAGCATTTATTACCTGAACTTTAAACTGTACATCGCGCAATTGTTATCGGAATTGTTTCTGAAATCGTCCAATTTAAGGAATGTCCACACTCAATTAAAGGACACGCTACCGTGGTCGAAGGCAGTGATTGTATCTTCAGCCAACTCGAGAGTGAAGGTACAGTTGAGAAGGGTACGTAATAACATTTTTCTGATTGCAATCTCATGCAAGTAATGGTTTGTAGTAAAAATGATCAGCACATACCACTTGTATCATGAAATAATCTGTGCGTTGAGTTGATAATATCATTGGCTGAATTACAATTTTAAGTCAAGTGTCCTCAAGAACCAGTTCTATTTTTTATATTTAAACAGTTACACATGAATGGCAATGTTTTCAACGTGGAATCATCAAAACCATTTTTTTTAATGGAGTGCGTATTAGATAACCCAGTACGTTGATTTTTGGTTTCTAATAGTTAGACGGCCCAGCCTTCATTAGCGAGCGCATCTGGAATTGGAATTAATGTATGTTAAAAAAAAATCAAAACTGCAACAGTATAGTGCTGGTAAAAATTCAAGAAAAGAGGAGATACTTCTATGCGAAAATAGTGTTTTGGTCATATTAGAAGATTAGTAGACAAGTTAGTACATGAGACAATTTAGTTCCTGCGGTTGACGAGATGCTATAGGTAGAGTTTATTCACCTAGGACACCTCAGAAGACCATACTTCAGTGGCGATAATCGTTTCTCAGGCTCCTAGGGCAAGGGCGAAATTCCATCTCCCGATTTTCTGTTGGATTCGTAGCCCACGGCGATGCCTTGGAAGAAAACCATAGAAAATTCCTCGAAAGGTCCCACATCGAACGCTTTCCATCGATCAATTTCAATACGGCGTTTGCGGGTTTGCGGCGTCCGTGCTTTCAAATGACGTTATACGGCACGCCCTATATGCTGTCTCTCGTGGCTTCGTAGGAAAAAAATCCATATTCGAAGGATCGGTGGTCCGTTTGATGGGGTGGGGAAGGTTTCATGAAGTGTTCGTTAGGCTGTAAGTCTGATCGTCCATCGTTGTTCAGCATGCACGCGCGCAGTCTTTGTCGATTGGAGCGCGTTTTCTCACATCTACCATAATCGTCGGACGTTTTGTCGCATATCTAGCGATAGAGCTTATACCGAGGTCTCAAACTAGAGAAACGTGCTAAATATATGGTTTGACTCCAGTGAGCAAAGAATCTGGGTGGGCAAGGTTTGGACCGGACCTTGCCTTCAACGAAATCTTGCCGCCATTTTGGTGGTCTACCTACCTAGCTCTTCTGCCGTCTCTTGGATACTAGTTCAGTATTTTTGTCGTCCTTAAAAGCCTTCAAATTTACCTAGGCAAGCTCCAAAACCTAGTACCATTCTTCAGTCGCTTAACAACAGCAGGTTCTGCTCGTTCAATTCACCCTAAGTAGAAGGAATATGTGCACCAGCACCTACATATATATGATATACGGAACTCTATCTCTCTCTAGATTCAATAAAATTTATGGATACAAACTCAAAAATTGAGCCGCCATACTAATATGATACATGAATCGTTTTAGTTCTGCAATAATAGGCTGTGATTCTGCCCAAGTTCTCATGAGCAACGGAGAATTTGTCTATTAACCAAACTCAGAAGTTTTTGAAGAATGAGGATCACGCGACAACTTCTGATATTGTGAAATGTTTGCCGGAATCAGCCCAACATATTCAGGTTTAGCAATGTGTTAGGTGTTAACATAAGTCCTTGCGCTTTTTTCAGTTGCGATTATTTCCGCCCCATTGCCATTTTTCCGTGACGTGCCCTATATATTTCCGCCCCATTGCCATTTTTCCGTGACGTGCCCTATACCTTCTGAAAGCGCTTTCCTTTCTCTCTAACCATTTCATAATGAGGTTTTACAGAACTATTAAATTACTTAATTTTTAGGCTCAACAACGAAAATGTCATTTCGAGGAGAACCACCGTTTCCTCGTTGTATGCAATAGACATCAAAAAGCACTCGATAGTGTATGAATGTGTTAGCTCTGTAGAATATAAATGCGGAAGAACGTCATGAGTGAAACTGTTGCACTGGCAGTTTGGCGATGCTGTTAAGCGTGGGGTACGACATTATCATGGGATAAGATGACTAGACCCCTACAATTGGATTCTTTCAGCAGAATGACCTCATTTATGTAGTAGCTTTGAGAAGTATGGTATCCACTTAGAGATATGATTCCTTCGGAGCATTTCTCAGGTCTTCGTGGGAGAAATTTATTCGCTCGAAATGGTTCGTGTCACTGAGACCAAATACGTGTTCTTAGAGCATCAAAAATCGCTTATGATTGTTTAATTCAAGCAAAACGTTTCTTTTATATGTAGCACAGGTCGTTGATGCAGTTTTGATGGCCGATCGGGTTTTGAATGAGTGCCAAGATGGACAAATGTCGGTTGTGCTGGTTTTCATCGGCTCATTACTCCCATTCGAGGGCTTAAAACTCAAGCAAACAATCGTTCTGAAAAACTGTTCACAAGCTCCTTATAGAGCAAGAGCAGTATACGACTCATTCCTAAAAGATAACAAATTGGTGAAGAAATCTGCGTCCGAAAAAAAGTGCAAGGATTCATGTTAACACCATTCCCATGTTGTTTCTCAAATATGTTTCAAATCCCATGACAGTTTTCCATATTGTGGTATAAATTGTTCGTTTGTTTCGTCCACTATTAACAGTTATTAGATATTGCCTATCAATATTATGATATGCATTAGAACCTGCAATGGATTTGGATTTGGCGTTGTTTCCTTCTTCCTCTGGCTGCTTTAACCATATAATACTTAACTTCGCTGTTCGTCGCGTGGCGCATATTTCGGCTGTCGCCTGGCGATGAAGTTTAAACATAGCCTAGAAAGCGACATCTCTCGAAATATTTGATTTGGAGTTGAAAGTAGCGACATCGAAAAGTTTCGGAGATTTCGACGTAATCCAAGGTGTTTGAGTGCAGTGCGCACACCTAAATCTCCGAAACTTGCCGAAACTCAGAAGCTGTTTTTTTACAAGCGTCCTATTCACCTGGCAGAGGTTGGAATAATAGCTCAAAATAAAAACAGAAATGAACTGTTAAAACTAAGACGATTTGAATCTTCCACCTACGTATTTCGTAAAATGTACATTCATGGAGGGTAGCGTGTGAGTTCCTGTGCTGTTTCAAGGTGGCCGGGAGTTATGATGAGAAGTTCTGAATGTAAAACTTCAATTTCTTCTCATCACATAATAAAAAAGCAGTCAGAGATCACCGCATACAAAGTTGAACTAAGAGAACTTTCTCCACATCCTATTGAACTGGGAGTGAAAGTTGAGGTAAGTACTCACTTATGTTGGACAAAAACAGTCAGTTAAGTTGGGAGTACAGAAGTCGAGATATTGAGTAATTATACTTTATTTGTTTCCATTCATATGATTCTAAATAGGCTTCGTGTGGATCCAAAAAAGTAAGCGGTACTACTGTGCTTCAGCGGGCTCCACTATCGACCGCAAATTCGAAATCATGAATTTCTCTGAGAACTTGCGCACAGGGATTATTCGATGTGCTGATCACGAATATCATACTCATTTGCATGACAGTATCGATTTTATTGATTTTATCGTTTTTTTCAGGTATGGGCTTCCTCTCGGATGTCTCTGAGAATTTGCTTATGGGGGTTTTTGAAGGTATTGGTAACAAATATGATAAAGATTTCGCAAGAAAACGTCGACTTGATCGAGAAAACTCCATGAAAGTCGGGAACTACACCACCCTACAGATAAAGATCTGGAAAAAACCAACGAAATCGAGACTATAATGCAAAACGGCGATTACATCCGTGATCAGCACCTTCAAAAACCTCTGTATGCACTTTTTTAGAGAGATTTGAGATACGTGTCGAACTTGAGAAAAAGTTGATAAAATCAATAAAATCGACATTATCATGCGAAATAAATATGATATTCGTGATCAGCACCTCGAACTACCCCTGTATGCAAGTTTTCAAAGGAATCCATGATTTTGAGTTTGGGGTCGGTAATAGGGCCGCTGAGGTACAATAGTACCAAGTAAGCTTATAAATCGCTGACTACACCAACGAGACGACTGCAAAAATGAAAAAAAAAACCGAAGAAAAGAATCAAACTTGACATTGAACATCACCAGCATCGACATTATATCGGTGACGTATAGGAAAGCCTCTCAATTTCAACTAAATTTAACTGATGAGGATAACGAAAGGTAACGGTTCTTTGCAACGTTTCCAAACGAAGTAAAAAGCATGAAAGAAGGTTGTGGCTGCCACAAACACTGTCCACTAAAACAACATCAGTAAGGAGATAAAAGACGGCGGCGAACGCCTCATCTACCGGGTGGCGAGGTCCCGCCAGCGGCTGACCGTAGACGTCGACGTGTTCTTCGTCTCCCAATAAATCACAATAAGGCCGCGAAGAGGTGTTGTGACTATTTCGAGAAAATCTCAACAGAAGAGTTTAGCCATTCACCCATTCAAGAACTGCCGCCAACTTACGGTGCTTTATAGCCGATCACAGCTGCCGAGACCAGGCTGCGCTGAAGTGAATGAAGCCAGAGAAAGCGACAGGTCCTGATGATGTAGCGGCGGAACTATAGAAGTCAAGACCTTAGAACTGAGGTGAATGGCTGATGGCGCTCTTCAATCAGGTCATCGCAGAAAATAAGGCTCAGAGGAGCATAGCAGTCCATATTTGGAAAAGGAAACGTGACGTGTTACCGACCGCGACATCATCAGAGTTTCCACGAATCAGTTTGGTCTCGTTGCAAACTGCAGAACGACGGATGCGATTCACGAGGTGCGCCTGTTGCTCGTGAAGCATCGCGAGAACCAGAAGCATCCCTAAAGAATTCATCGAGTGGGTCAGGATTCTCCATGTCGGTCCAAGGAGTCCAGTGCAGGCCACCGTCGTTTACTGAAGAAAGAAAGAAGGAAGGAAGGAATGAAGAAGAATCAATAAGAAGAAGATAAAGAAGGAGCTAACGGTTGAATTCAACACCACAGTAGCAAGCGTGCCTAGACGTGGTCGACCAAGTTCGGTTGATTAATAACTCAAATTTTTCGGTGGCGCAAGAAGGTCGATTCGGAAAAAAAAAGCTGTGGATTTTTAGGTTCATCATAACATGCGCAATCTCAGCTTTCCACGGGAACTGAAATTGTTCGCTTACTAGGAAATCATGGAAGAACAATGATTAATACGTCGGATGCGTCTTTTGTTACAAGTATCAAAAACCTATGTGCACATTTGAATTTAGAATCGACGATGCGCCAAAATACACTTTTAAAAGAGCTACCATCAATTCGATAGTGATCTGTTTCGACCTTGTCCCACTATTTTGTATGCAAATAACTGAAGAGAAACCCTGAAATGTCAAAACTAAAATAAAGTCATTTTCTGACGACTTAGTTCTTTATACTAATTAGAAAGTGTTCAAAAAGTAGGAATGACGTCTAAGCATCGTGTCACTTCTTATTTTGCATAAGCAATGTGAGTAGTGGTAAGTTATGTGGGTGGCACGTTCCTACGATGAATTGAGTTTTGTGCACAACAGTTGTGTTTGTTGGTTTCGAACTTCTTAAGCACAGAAAACCTGATAAAAACAGCGAAAGTGTGCTGACCTTTTCTGCCGTAGTAATGACTTCACAAATTTCGGTTTTGTTGCGTCACGAGCAGGTCCCAGCACGAGCCTGTCGTAGGGTCGGAAGCAAAACGAAGCCCCTTTGAAAAATCCAGATTTTACGAAGTCTCCTTTGGAAATCTTCATCGCATCCTCGACTTCCCCGCTGATGAACAAAATATGTGAACAATAGACTTGGGAGAAGCACCTCAAACAATGTCAGAATGGTTCATAATGCCAAGATTTGGAGAAATTCGAAAATGCGGCACATAGAGAAAAAAGCGAATGTTCATGGGAAACATAGAATGCGAACAAATCCTTGGTTTTTTAACAGCATGGGCTCCAATATCCCTGACACGAAAAGAAAAGTTTCGAGAAAAGTTAGGATAGCTGCAAGCAAATTATATCCACATAACTTTCGGCAAACGTTAAAGTGCCTATTTGGGATCCCTACATGAGGAGTTTCCCAGGAGTATATAGAATGCTGCGCATGCAACATTTGTGATAAAAAATGAGTCGAAAAACGAAAAAGCAGTGAATGGAGGAAAAAACTGAAATGCGACGAACGAGATACGAATGTTTTCAAAAAAAAATCGCTGTGGGTTCCCGCGCAGCGATTCAATTGGTGCGCGCTTTCAGCATTGGAGCGCGGCAGCATCCACTAAACGGCTTGCGTTAGTACCTTGTGAGTGAGCGGAAAAGGGGAAATACTCAGAAGATAGGAGATGATAAGAGATAAGATGTGGAGTGTATGATAGCACATACCTACTAGTTTAGGTGTATGGTAGGAGGTTGGAAACCTATGTGTTTCAATAGGAAAATTATGCTCCGGACATTCTCAGCTTCCATGCCAGCCTGTCTAAAACAGGCTGGCCCCTTTACCGAGCATACGATTTCTTGATTCACATAAGTTTTGTGATCTGACGTGATAAATTCGTTGTGCGTACCATGAAGCTTCCTCTCCCCAAATTTGGTGTCAATTGGTTAAGTCTTGACTTGACGGGAGAGCCCTGCTATCACTCTGACTCAGAATGTGAGCATACACTTTTTTGATTTACATAAGGTTGGGACTGCCTTTTTCAAAAACTTCTAGTGTTCCCTTGGTTTATCTCACTGAAGATTTCAACTCAATCCGTGCAGATTCCGCAGCGCAGGAGTCGCTTGAGTCCTCCGGATTATGGGAACCTGCACATGATCTGCTCCAATTGAACTTCTCAACCTGGATCGCAGCTATCGCGCTGCTCAAGCTGCGAGCAGTTCTTTTGCAAGCCTTTTTTCGTCTTTCATCGCCCTTATCAACGTATTCCTTTTCTTCGAACCATCGAAACCCAAAATTTTTTTGCGGGGCTCAGCCTCGGACCCTGTACGAAGCCCCCATTGCTTTTCGACCCTCTCACGAAGCCCAGCTTGCCCACCGACAAGCCGTGCTGGGGCCTATTCACAGGACCTTTTCCAATCAAATCTGGTATTTCACAGGAAAAGGATACTTAGCAGCTAATCGTAATGCGAATTGTACCACCATGGGCAGTTTCAACACTGATCCCGTTGCCTAAGTTTTGCGCGAGGTTCTTTATAATGGGTAACGTCTATTTTTCTCCTGAACTGACTTTCAGTGCGACCCTCAGCTTGGAGCTCAAATAGGGTAGGGCAGCTGTGTCGGCAGCATGCTGGCGAGATCCTTCTTCGTTTTCTTAAAAGCAATGAGTAGTTTGAAGGCACTAAAGAGCTACCAACCACGGCTCAGGTTCAATACTGCACGCGTATTCTATTATATGTTAAATCACTGTGGAAAAATTAGGTGCAGCTCACTACAGAACCTCGTAGGCAATTTGCTGTACTGATTCGAGATCAGCGTCCAATGCTGAACATGGTGGTACGCTTCGCATTACAGATGAACACTTCAACCTAAAATCACCAATGTCCGAACTCCTCCAATGTCAAACTACTTAGAGTCAAGTGTGTTCAAAGAACCCACTCAATATCTATCGACATAGCTAAAACTCGGGAGTGCTACTGGTTCGAAATCTAGAACTAAACTAAGCTAAAACCGTTTACTGTTGAGAATTGACCTTAGCTAGCTTGCCATTTCTCACTAACGATTTGCAAAAAAAAACCTGATATAACTTACGTACTACAACAGGCTGTCGACGCCATACGATAATGGAATTCGATGGATAAAAAGGTGATGATGTATATAACTGTGCACTTCCAAGCAACAAGGCTCTTTTAGCTCCGCCAAAGTTTTCTCGCGGTGCGGCTGTGTGAGTTTAAGCCTGTTATCCATTCAGAGCACTGATCGCGAACAAGGTTAGCACTGTAGAAAATCTCTGTAAAATCGGCTGCTCATCTATACTAGACCGTAACCTATCTTAAAAAGCAGCAAAAGAATGGACCGTGTAGCGTGAGCGAGGGAAAATACTAACTATCTTTCGCATAATTGCTTCTCCTCCTGCCACCCTGCTAGTTTAGGAAAAATAATTGAAAAAAATAATACTACACGGCGTACCTGGATGCTCTCGTTGGTTTAATCGTTACTGTTGCAACATTTCTTTGTGAATTTTTGAAATCTTTCAATTGTTCACATATTTTTCGATTATCATCAAGTGCTATGATTGCACTTTCAACTTTCACTATGCCTTTCGTATTTTCTCAGCAAATTTAGAGCTAAAATCAATTTGCTGGCGTGCTTAACTAGAGCTAAAGATTCCGTGTCGTGAGAGCACAATTTTTGTTTGGGTGATGTTCTTCCTCGAAGTTCCTGGAAATTAAAGCCATATTAATGTTTGCAGGACATTTTTCAAGTTGAACCACGGATGTCAACAGCAGACGAAGATCCTGAGAGAGATGAATCACTCCAGATGTTTGTTGTTACTGATTCAACATACATTGCTTTATTGTACAGCTCCATATGCGTTCTTTCTATAATTGTTCATTTGTTTTTCATCACTGTAAGTGCTCTGATTTCACTGCGATTTCCAATGTGCGCATTAAATTTTCTTTTTCTTGAGGGGATTTGGAAGCTATGTGGTTGGAAATCGAACTTCTCGTTTACTCTTCTACTTGTTCTCTCGGTGTTGTGCATATTAAGATACCTCACCGAGCTCGCAGCAAGCATAATAGCACTGTTTTATTTGAAATGGGCAGAACATCTGATTTTATGGAGGGTGAGTTTTGTTCAGTAGTTTGGAAAGGCAACAGATTCACGGACTATTCCAGGGTCTTGGTTCTTCTTGTCTTGCATCTGATTTTACGGTTCTCATTGTGAACATTGTCATGACATTTCACCGCTTTGTTTATACAGTCCTGCCATTTACAGCAAGTAATTATCTCACAAAGTCGGTGTTGCAGGTAAGATGACACTTTCAAGCATAATCTTGAATGTTCGCCCAATGTTATAAAATTTGATCATTTATTTACTTATTCACTCATTATGCACATATGCGTGTGCTGTCAGTAACAGGCAATGGTGTAGGAAGGGTAACGGATTAGGGGAAATTGACGTTCCGGAATAACTACACCATGTATATAAGATATGGTTAACTGATCATGCAATTTCTCGCGAGTAGCTACAAAATCGTGAATTTTTCTTTCAAAACGAAAAAAGGATTGTCATTTTTGAAAAACACAATATGTTGACAGCACTCCGCCCGCTAGGTGAAGTATTGGGCCACATCACTTCTCAAGGTTTTGAGTTGTAGAGAACGCAAATCAGAATTCAACCGAGCATAGGTATTATGTTCTAATCTCTCGAGTTTAATTTTTTTATTTGTTTATGAAAAGTTAAGTTTTTAATTAGTTATTAATTAAAAAAAATGAAAAGTAGAAAGGCAAAGGACGCGCTTATGACGGGGTTCAAACCCTACACTGTTTGCCCAACAGTCCAGTTTCTTCTCCAATCGGCCACCTAGTCACTGCATTAAATGTGCTGCAATACATATAGCATTGTAATGGGGAACTTTTTTTGGAACCCAGGGCAGAAAGAAAGGACTTATTAATTGTTTTGTAGATTTCATTTCCAAAAATTCTTTAATGTTAGTTGTCTCGGAAGTTGCATTGTTTTGCATAACTCATAAGAACTCGAATGCAATTAAATTAATGAAATAGCATGAATATCCAACGCTTGGGCACCTTCTAAGCTTAAATCTTTAGTATTTAGGGGGTACTCGCTGCGATATTTTTATTTTTCTCCACCATTGTTGTGGTGACGAACACGAAGATAGAAGTCCTTGTCTGGTTGGATTCGACTATGAGTTGGGCATTAATGGATAGCCCTGTCGCAGATGTTTACGAACTGTGAGCTGAGTCGATCTTATTGTTCTTGCAACATAAGAAGTTCTTCCACACATTGTTTAACCTCTTTTTTGTGTTAGAGAACGAGAATTTCTCTATTTTCTATCACTGCTCTGCTGGAGAAGAATCCTTCACAGTTTGAACCATATGTACAGCTATGGAGTTGGTTTTATAAATCTTGTTGCATTTTCTTGCTTGTTTGCAATGCTGTTTCGACGCAAGCAGCTGTCATTTACACGTAATCGGGAAATCAGGATGACTTTGCAGGTGAATGTGTACTTTGTTGAAATTTCAAGTTAAACCTAGCATTTTACAGGTGTTATGCATGGTTCTGGGCAATCTTTCATCTTTTGTCTTCTGGGAGTTTGGAAGCATGATAAAATATGATGCAATGAATCTCATTTTAACTGAAACCATAGACCTGCTATTTTTCGATATTACTATTCTTCCTTATCTCGTACTTAATAGGTTTGTTATATACACTTTTGGGCTATGAAAAACCCATAATCCTAGTAATCAACCACAACCAGGGACTAGGCATGAGCTTTAGTTGTAATCTCCGTAAACATATGTATCATTCGACCAATTTTTTTCAATTTATGGGCACTCGAGTGTTCGAAAATTCGGTTAAGCAAATTCATCTTTTCGAATAACGCGATCTTCAAGTGATTGGACATTTGAACTTTTCCATTTTTCAAAGATCTGAGAAATCGGATGTTTTAAATCTCCAAATAGTCGGACTTCTTGAATTATCGAATTTCGACATTTTTCGAATTATTCGAATGGTAAAAAGACGAAAATTTTGATATGTCCGAATATTCGTTCGCAGCTTAATGTAGGACCAGTAGTGATTTTGGCATAGTTGCGACATTTTAACTTACGTTTTTGTTTTACTACTTATGTGCTCCGTATTTTTTCAAAGGGCAATTTCTTATGCTTCGTGTAACATGCATATCGAACGTCGATAACCTTGTCAGACTCATGTTTGAAATTCTTCTGCTTAAGGAGTATCCATGCTCAGCTAAAAGCTATCCTAACGCCGAAGGCTTCTCAGTCCCCTTTGAGAGCAAATATGCATATCATAAGAGGTATGTGATCATGCTCATGAAGGTAAGATCAGACAAATGCGACGGCATACAAAACAGTTTTCCTCATAGAAATAACTGATATGGAGTTAATAAGACCATGATCGGATTATCACATAAATTTTTGGCAGGAAAAACATTCTCTCTTAAGGAGAGGGTACATCCTTAAACATAGAGCTTAACAAAGAACGGGTCAACTTGGCTTTGCTACTGATCTGTGAACAGTTATGATTAGACTTTCCGTAAGCATTTAATTGAGAAAGACGACAAAATTTAAACTGAAGTGAGTTATCACTCATGAAAGGTCTTCAGCATGTGAACGGAATTTCCGGGAATTTATTGCTGCGCAGGTATTACATACGAGCTAAACTAATAAAATAATGTTTTTAGTTCATCCAGCGTAGGCAGTGGTTTTGTTCAACTTCCAATCTACTATTCATTTATTTATCTATTTATTTGTGTGCTATGATGAATCCATCTGGGAGAACAATTCAGAAGACTTGACTGATGGCTTGAGAACCATTCAACACCTGCAGCTATTGTAGAACCCTTTTTTCTCTTAAGAACCTGCCAAAATCGGTGTTTACAGTAATATCTCGTAACATTGGAATAGCATATTTCACAAAGTCCATTCCATAAGCATTTTACATATTAACTCTACCACATAGTTTTTCTACACATATTCCACTGCAGGACAATCAAGAGGAGTAAAGGCGAGCAATAACTTTGTCGTTGTCAATCAATGTAACTGTCACTGTTGGGGCTCTAACCCGTCTTGACACGTTCCACATGAGCTCCAGTGGATCCCGAAAGTAGGGCAGCCTTTTTTGTACTTGCTCCTTAGGAACTGTGCTCGTTGTGACTGGAGGTTGCAGGGTGCAACGGTTCAGCGATTAAATAAAAAATGAATCAGGATAAAGATTATATTATGTTGTCGGGAAAATTCCCGCTGTTTTCAAAAGTGTGCTTTTTTAACTTCACGCTGCCTTGCAGTGACCTATCCTTTGTATACATGAGGAGTTCAGTATGTGCTAGCTTATAGTTATCATTTACTGTAAACTCCTGCACAATCCCTACCAGGAAGATGTATTTCTTGGAACAGTACATTTATGGCCTCTTAATATACAGTTTCAAATGTGGTGAATCAGCAACCGCATCCAGTTGTCGCATTAACGCTGTATTTAGGGACGGTACAGTAACCGAACCCACTGCACAAGATTAGTCCAGACGCTTTCGTGCTAGCGACTTCAACCTCAAGCTTCCGCATGATCGGTACGCGCATCCGCAGTCGACAATGGTTGATTGCGGCAGCTGGTAGACTCAGATCTACGGCAAAACTTTGTGTGAAAGGACACAAGTTTTGGATGGTCATTTTATTATCATCACCTATCACGTGCGTCAGTTGAGAAAGGTATAGAAGTTATCACAGTGCGTGATGATGATTTGACGGGACGCGATCTCCTGCAACGTGGGGAAGTTGCTATTGAATTGCCTTCGTAGGCGCAAAAAGAACTAGGTGAAGTCTATCTTTCACAGGAGATGAGAAAGATGAGAACCGGTGTCTGTACGTCAACATCAAGTGCAGTCCACCTTGCGTTGAGAAGGCTGAGCAGCATGAGCTGCAGCCAAAGGAAGGTCTTCACCCTCTATAGATTATGATCGGTTATTGGTGTAACTGCAAAGGCATCATACACTACGAGGTACTGCCACGCTACACTGCCCTTACGGTAGACCAGTACTGTCAGTGGGTTGGATAGAATGGCCACAAAATTGACAGGAAATTGTCCGAATTACGGCACGATCCGATTCCTGCACGACAATGCTTGTTCACTCGCTATAAGAGTGACTCGCCAGAAGCTACTCGATTTTGGATGGGAAGTGTTGACCTCACCACAGTACAGGCTTGATATTGCGACGGAGGCTTTCAACTTCTCCTCACTCTCTCTCTCTAACGCCTTTCAAGGGGAAACGTTCGATCATGAAGACTAGGATCGCTAGTTGAGCAGTTTTTTTCGAGTCAAAGCCAGTGCAGTTCTGTGGCGAAACGCCTCCCGAAAATTAGCAAGAAGTGATAGTATGTAAAGGTGATTTATCCACGTTTCATTGTTTCCCTACTTTCAAAAAGTCATAAAATATGTTTGTTTCGAAAACCGCTCGAACGTTTCCGACGGCATGCGACTGTATGCCTTGCTCTCTTGCTTGGTGGACGCTGAGTCACCCTATTCACTTCAAACGATCCACTTCATGGCTTTCCTCAACTATAGAAGCCAACCACCATCCCTCTGATTAATTTACCTTCTCGCGAATGTAGTGTTCTCATGCATCTCCACGATCATATTACCAGGCATGATCCACCGCACAACATCACTGCCGTTTCTTGTCTTCATTGTGACCTGATAATCACCGTCGCTGAGCAACGAGCAAATGACGTCCCAAACACAAAGAATGGGCGCGCTATAAGTCACTCTCATCATAAGATCTTATGTTCGGGCCGCTGCTCACTGTGAATATATACATTATACATATGTATATATATTGGGTTAGGCAATAAGTTCGTGCGCTTTTTCGTGGTCATCGAAACCGTTGTTTCTCGCAAACAACTTCAACCGCAACAAGTGATTTATACAGCCCTTTTCCTCCTCTACTAATACTACCAAGAGCACAGCAAATCCTCGATTCCATCTCTTAGAAAGACCACACTGTTTGAGAGCACTCAATTTGTGCACCTAGACTGCAACACTTCAGTGTAACTCTACGAAATGACTAGGAAACTGGACAAATTAGCTGGTTTGTAACTGCCTCAACTCGATAGAGTTGGCGAGAGCAGAATTACGCTCCATTCCAGCATCTCGTTGTGGTTCTGGCGAAAGTTTCCCAGAGGCATCGCGCTTTCACATTGTGGAGGGCCACCTCTTACTAAGCCCTTGGGTGTTTCTTTAGGAAGAGGATCAGATAAAGTCAGTTCTTGCTAAGAAGTATCATCAGCAGTGATTCTTTTTCACATCTAAAGCGAACTCTAGCCGACAATCATCTCATTGTTCCTCAAACCGCACTTTCAGAACGATGCATACCCCCTAGGCTAAAATTGACCTCTATGAAGCCAACATCAGCTTTTGTGCTACCTTTTCAGCACTAGTGACTTCTTTTAAGACGTCGTTGGTATTCCTAGCCTCTGGGGCTGCATTTGATCCATGATTGAAGTCGAACAGTAGGAGGTATTGGAGGTGTTCGTTCTCGTTGAATTAGAGGGCTGCATTCCATGCTATAGAAAATAAGGAACAGCCGGAATTGAGGAAAGCCGTCATAATACCGGTAAAGAGTAAATCGAGAGCTACAAAACGCTCATAAAACACAGCCGAACGATGATCAAATCCCCAGTAAAAACAAGATTAAAAAACCGCACGAACTTATTGCCCAACCCAATATATAATATATCAGTGGCGGACGCAGAA
>KN726910.1:0-12898 GCA_000816745.1 Ancylostoma duodenale
CCTGGTGGTCAATGACCACCTTGTGCTGCGCCCTGTGTGGGCCTCGATCAATGGAGTCTTCTGCATCTTTGTTGAACTAAAAAAGGACAATGTCAAAAAAAAAACTAAAATACCTTTGAATAAACACACTTTCTGTGACGAGGCCCGGTTTTTAGTTGAAGCGTCTTCCAGATCTTCCTAAATGGACAATTCCTTTGTAAATCAGCAGAGCGCAGAATCTCCCTCGAGAATGCTTCATCCATACATTTCAATGGAGATGTTTTCATTCATTCCGTTCACACTGCATAATTGGTTATGTCCGAATAAACATGAATCATGAATACGTTCTGACGGAAGGTGATAGTACATTAATCATTTTTTCGCATGCCTACATAAAATATGCAAAGACTGCGATGTTATGCTGTTGCAATGCACAACTGAGAAGTTTGTCGTGGCGTACGGCAGATTTAGTGGAAGAACGTTGACGGAGAACGCTAAGAAAGTGAGCATTTTGGAGACTGCTGCAGCCGGTGTGTAGGAGGTAAACTGTAGGACGAATTCAACGCGTGCAGAATAAGACAAACACGTAAGAGTTACAGATACTTCGGCATTTTTCAACGAAGCCATCTTGATGGTGTCTCATTTCCGAAAAAAAGCAAAGCTCGAATCCCCACATGATGAATCCAACAGCTAGGAAAACAGCGATTAGGTGAACGCTGTTCCTCTTTACAAAGAAAAACAGAGTTTCACTTTAGAACCATACTTGTCCATCCTCATCCCATCTCCTACTTTTGACTATTAGAAGATTCTTCAGAGCCATTTAGTTTGATGTCAGAAACGCTTCAGCAGTGGCTCTACGTACATACAGTCCTTCCGGAACGACGAGTCCCTTCAGGCGGGAAACCTCGTGGCGGCGCGACGGCGGCGCGGCCGTCTTGGCAGCGTACGTCGATTTGATCAGCTGTCGAGATCAACGCCGCCACGGTCAGTTGGCAAAAAGGTGGGTTTTCTTTGTTTTTATCCACTGTTATGGTGTCTTTTTTTGGAAATGTCAGCATGTATCAGGCCGCTGCTGGTCTGAGGCTGTTTTGCACGTTTCTTTTCTATTTGAATGTGTTTTTTTTTGTTTTTACTCCGGTCACAGTAGAAACTACATAAAAACGCATTCAAATAGAAAAGAAACGTTCAAAACAGCCACAGACAAGTAACGGCCTCATATATGTGATGATGAATTTTGAAAGGAAACCACAGCAATGGATAAAAATAAAGAAAAACCCATCTTATTGCCAACTGAGCGTGGCGGTGTTGATCTCCACAGCTGATCAATTCGACGTACGCTGCCAAGGCGGCCGCGCCGCCTTCGCGCCGCCACGAGGTTTCCCGCCGGCTGAGGGGACTCGTCGTTCCGGAAGGACCGTACATGCAGTGAACATCCATGGAACGGACCAATTCGCGGATTTGCAGCGCGTGCTGCAGTTGGTATTTTGAGCTACCGCTACAGCTAATCGTGGCGATATTCGCTTTTTTTTTGTCGTAAAACTATCCGTTATCATGAAAACACACTAAAGATCGCTTCGATCAGCCACGACGGCCACGACTCGAGCGCGCTGCGCCATCGCGTTGCTGTGAATGAACAAATATGCAGAATCGTCAACTCCATTAATTACTAGCTGCTGTACCCGGCTTCGCTCGGGTGCTATCTCACACTGCTGAAGCCATTTAATATCACTAATAAATTCATTAAAATCTCCATAATATTGGTGATCAGCATAGTAGCAGGGCCCAAGTGACCCTTTCGCATCAACCTGTGGGCGAAAAGTTAGCAAAATTATTTCGGTGACATTGAATCGATGTGTTCGTACAAAGTGGTGTCATGTTCATATCGAGGAACCACAGGAGAAATGTCTTCACTGCCCCATTGGGCAGAAGCGGCAGAAATCAATAAACAAATCAACGACAAATCGATATTTCGTGCGAAATTTTTGTCATGTGCGTGTTCAGCGTATTGAGAAAATCCAGCAGACATGTGCTTGTCCGTTCCCGAGGGAGAATGGAAAAATCGATAAAATCAATAAATCGATAATTCATGTGAAATGGTTGTCATATTCGTGTTCAGCATATTGAGAAACCCCAGTGGACATGTCCTTGTCCGTCCCCGAGCGAAAGTGGAAAAAATCGATGAAATCAGTGAATCAATATTTCGTGCAAAATGGTTGTCATATTCGCATTCAGCGTATTGAGGAACCCCAGAAGACATGTCCCCACCGCCCCTGGGCAAAAATGGCGAAAAATCGATAAAATCGATATAATCGATAAATCAATCGCTAATCCTATATGCATTGTAGCTTATAACCTCCGCCGGCCCGCGAAGGATATGCATGCAAAATTTGGTCCGGATCGGTTCACCCTCCGCGATTTCTATTCATTACATACATACACACATACATACATACAAACTTCCACTTTTATATATACAGATTCCTGTATAATCTGTCCACTTGGAGCATGCACTGTAAATTGAGCTCAATCTGCACACATTTCATGTCAGCCACTGTTTTTTTTTTTTTCACGCAAGCGTCGGTTATTTAATACACAGAACAATTTCTCAAATTCCTGAGTAGCATACCGTGACGCAGCGGCACAGTCCCTAAATATGATAGCGACTGTACAGCTGCATCATGATATGTCACTGAGGTATTTGTCCTTCGTTTCTAAGCATTGTGTAGTCCAGACGATAGCCAACCACGACAACCATCGTTGGTTGGCATTGTTATCGATTCATGAATACAAACATAGGAATTTCGACTGAGATTTCCGTACGAATAACTCGGTATTCCATAAATTTTTATAGTATATAGTCCCCAAATAGTCATACAAAACCAACTATCCAAAAAAAAGCTACTAGCAAATGGAACATAATCGTTTGAGAGACATTCAGTCTGAATGGACATACGTACGTAACCTAGTAGCATCCTTCCAAAAAGCAAACAAACATCAAAATTTTAGTTTGAAAGAACACAAAGTTTTGGAACATCTTTTCTAATTCTAATGTAGAAATTTGGTTATTATTAGGTTGGTGTGAACCAATTTATTTTTTGTTGCAGAATTTCTTGGTCTAGACTTGAAATTCTTTGGAAACGTAGTGCGGTAGGATATTCTACAGGGTGCGCCATAAGTTCTTGCAAGCCACATTTAGTAGCACCACAGCAGCGGAATTCAACGTAATGGCATGACCTCTGTGGTCCCACTAAGCCAACTCAATAGCAGTTCAAATAACGGAACAGGTCGGGAATATGTCGCGATTTGCCTTTGTAACAGCTCAAAGCAGGCTGGGAAGCGCGCCCATCGCAGAACGCTGGCGTTTCTTGTCTGAATCCGTCCGAAGCTTCTCCTCAGCGTTATGGTAAGAGCTCAAACTTTTGCATAATTTAGCACTTGAGTTGCTCTTGAACAGTGGTAGCACAACACAATCCATTGGATTTAGATTTGTGCTGCATGAGCGTTAAATCTCAGCACAAGATTTCCTCCGCGCACTACTCCATTAGACGCACTTGCTCCATGAGCAGATTTTGCGTCTTACTGAAACGTCACGTCTGGGCTATCTACATAGTATGAATTTAATGTAGCAAGGTTTCTTCTCACTTAAAATGCTGTTCAAATAAAAGTGGGCGTGGTGTTGGTGTTGCAAGCCACAAACATCTAAGAAAATCTTCTTCGTTCTGAGTGGGCATCCTTTCAAAAACACGACGAAATTCTTAAAGGAAAAAGGAGAACGGTATTCCGTCAGAATCCCGGAGTTCTCCAATTCTTTTTATAGCTATCTTGAAGCTTCCCATGAAAATAGGAGAGCTCCGTCCTGAATAGTGGTTCCAGATCTAAGACGACATTGATGCTCCGTGTCGCGATAGGTGCACCTCCCACTTGACTTTGAGCTATTACAAAAGCAAATGGCGCCATATTTCCGATCCGTTAAGTTATTTGAGTTGCTATTGAGTTGGCTTAGTGCAAGCATAGAGGTCACGCCATTGCGTTGAATTCCGCTATTGTGGCGGTACGAAATGTGGTGTGCAAGCTTATGGTGCACCTTGTACTACTTCTCAACTATAAAAATTTCAGACCAGGTTAAACCCAAAAACAATGATGATATTGTCGTCTAAAGAAAGTGAAATTCAAGACAAGGCTTCCGGACCAAATTGATATATTCCATAATGTAGTCGAAATTAATTTCATTGGAGGCGATAAATCATGGTTAAATTGAAAGTGAGGATAGGTTCATGCTGTTTTCCTTCAGATTGCAACTTCTGCAGCTATGAATTTAAAGTCTTTCGAAATTATTCAGCAGGAACTTTTTCTGGCACTTGCTATTTTCTACAGGAGCTCGATTGATCTTTTTTTTCAAATAGCGCCATTTTGAGGGCTTAGCAATCTGATGGCTGGCCCAGAAAACAGCATTCTTCGCTACGAGTAATTTTCTTTCACCGATGTCTCACAAATCCCTTACCTGGTTGAGATAGACCAGAATCCTCCTGTATAAAGACTGGTAAGCGTCCAGATTTTTCTCCACAAGAGTGTTGCGAAATCTTTTGTGCAGTGCAGTGCATACTAGGCAATGGTGGAGGGAGAGATGGGCAGGCGTCATACGAAAAACCGATTTATGGAGCGAGATGAGACTAGACCTGCACTTTCGAAATCCTTGCACGGTGGCTGTCCTACGCTGGCGATCTCACAGCCAACGGATGAGACGGAACTAGCAAGGCTTTAAGGCAGCACAGAATACGGAGCAGGATAACCACTGTTCTTCACTCTGAGAGCTATCTGTGGCATTGCAGATCAGTGTGGGCGAGATCCGTGTGCGGCTTGAGAGCTCTCTAGGCCTAGTGCAGCGGCGGTATCCGTCGCACTTCCCACATGCCACACGTTCTTGTCCTAGCATCCGTCGGAAAACCGTGCGCGATTCTGCAGCCACGGAAAAAAATTCTAGTTGTACACTCACATGCATAGAAAAAGTGCACCATTATAGGCCATTGTGACACTTCCTGTGTGTAATTATTCAAACTTTTTGGATAACTCCTAACTTCCTTCCATTGCTCTCGGGGTTCACTGTGGCTCGCGATGTGGAAAAGATACAGGTTCGCAAAAGGAGGACGGGTCCGCTGTGGCCCATGTGTGAGAAACACCAGCATTCTGGTCCATCGAAGGGGAATGGGTCTGCTGTGGCCTAAAAGTCAAGAGAACTCCAGGATACGGGTTCGCGGATGGAGGGTGGGTGCGCTGTGGTCTAAAAGTGTGGGGAACGCCAAGATACGGGTTCGATGATATAGGAGAGGTCCGCTGTGACCCAGGTGTCAGGAACGCCAGAATACGGGTCTGCTGTGGCCAAAAAGTGTGGGAGTGAGAGGATACGGGGTTTCCCATGGCATATAGGTCTGCTGTGGCCTGAAAGTTAAGGGAAGTCCAGAGTACGGGTCCATCAAAGGGGACTAGATCCGCTGCAGCCTAGAAGTTAGAGGAACTCTAGGACACGGTTCTGCCGATGGAATAGGGGTCCGCAGTGGCCCAGTTGTTAGGAACGTCAGCATTCGTGTCCACCGAAGGAGGGATGGCCTGAAAGCTGAGGGAACTCCAGGATACGAGTTCGCGGATGGAGGAGGGGTGCGCTGTGGTCTGAAAAATGTGGGGAATGCCAGAATATGGCTCTGCTGTGGCCAAAAGTGGGGGAATGACGGGATACGGTTATGCCGATGGAGTAGGGGTCCGCTGTAGCCCGGGTGTGAGGAGCGCCAGGATATGGGTCCACCGAAGGGGGATGGGTCTGTTGTGGCTCAGTATTGTGGTAAACCCCAGAATACGGGCCCACCTATGATCGATAGGTTTGCTGTGCCCTAAAAGTGTGGGAATGCCAGGATGCGGTTATACCGATGGAGGAGAGGTCAGCTTTTATCCAGTTATGAGGAGCGACAAGATACTGGTTCACGGATGGAGGATTGGTCTGATGTGGCCCAGGTATGAGGAATGCCAGAATACGGGTTCACCGATGGACGATGGGTGTGCTGTGGCCCAAGTGTGAGGAACGCCAGAATGTGGGTCTACTTATGGAAGATGGGCCTGCTCTGGCCGAATGATGTGGATAACGCCAAGGTGTGGATTCACCGACGGAGAGAGGAGAGCTTACGCTTTGTTATTTGGAAAACGTGCTTGGATACGGGTCTGCAGATGGAGGAGTGCTCCAGCACAGTCCATTAGCTGGGGAAACGCTGGAATGCGTGTACGCCGATTGCGAATGGCTCTGCTGTGGCCCAGTAGATGGAAAACTCCACGATATGAGTCCAGCGAAGGATGAATGATGTGCTGGCGCCCTATAGTGTGGAAAACGCTGGGGTGAGGATCCATTGATGGAGGATGGCTGCAATGCAAGTATGAGAAACGTCAAGATACGGGTACACCGATGTGCGCCGGCGCTCAAATGGCGGGAAAACGCGGAGGAGAGAAAGAGGTTCGTAAGCATCCCAAAGTGAGAAAAGTGATACTAGCCTTGCGCAGCGAGTTCACTTTCTTTGAAAGACTACTGCAGCTCCAGTTTGTTCTTACTTTGTTATGGGTGTAAATTTGTTTCTCACTCTTTTCCACACAACCAGTTGTTTCTCAAGCGACCTCCTCTACTTCCTCCTAGATGTCGAAGTAGATCCATATCTGTTGGAGTATTCCAACAACAATGTCATCTTGAATTACTTTGAGTTCTTATTTACACTGTGTCGGTTACAGCAAATAGTTGACAGCTACTAGATTCATCTAAAGGATACCCTCGCGCAGACTTGAGGGTGACTAGCCTCGACAGGTCCATGAACATTTAAGAAGTGCGGTGACAACAAACGGGGTATATATCATTGCATCGGGAGAGTGGATTCACATGGTCATGTGTGATGAAGAGTGCTCGAGCAAGGCGCGTACAAAACATCCGGAGTTGGCCAGGCGGCGAGACTGGTAGAATACACTCAACTCATAAGGAGGATTCCGTATTCAAACTCAATTAATTACTATTTTCGCTCCTATTTCTTGAGGACTTCATTAGGGCGAAGCCTTTGCACATACCTCAAGTGGCTGCCCCAGCCCACGTTCTAGCGACCGGTAGGGGCGCTAGTAAGCCTAAAAGAGCACATTCAACACCATAGACACTCTCCTCCCTCACCACCTTCCTTATCATGTAAGAGTTTACACGAGGTCAACCAACACTAAAGAGCCAATCGTTAGGGCCAGCATTCCACACGTGATATCATTAGGTCCTACACTACTAACGTCGCTAAAACGGTCCTCCTGGCGCTCGAAGGGGAAGTTATTCAGCATCCAACGAAATCCTGGCCTTGTGTTTTGGTTCAGCTCCAGATGTTCTCAAGCTTCAATTGATTGCGAAGAGAAGAAAACTTGGAAAATGCCGCGAACAAGAACAAACGAAAAAATAAAAGGTATTGCTGTGAAACAACAATGGGGAGGGGAATCTTCAGTCGAAAACTTATGCTTATACCCTATACGTACCGGTTAGCATCTCATAACAACATCATTTGGATTAATCATGCTCTCACTCCTCGCCATGTTCAAATTTGCTAGTATCAGAGAGCAAGTAGTCCTCAACAATTGTGGCAAATTGATCAGCAGATAAATGTCCGTTTGCTGATACATCCAACTCGCGAAACACGCGCTCGGCCAATTCCTCAGTGAAATCCCCGAACTCCTTGGCGATATACTAAAAAAAATGGAGGAGTAACAAAATAAGGAACGATGAAACAGAGCATATTTTACCTTGAACTCGCTTTCTGTAATGATTCCATTGTGATCCTGATCAAACACATCAAAACATTCTCTTATGAGCTCCTCATTCGTGGACTTCACTATCTTCTGGGATTTTTTCATGCAGGCACAAAATTCTTCGAAGTCGATTTCACCATTCCCGTCTGCATCAACCTAAAGGAAACGAACAGCCTTTCTGCATGGAACAGCTCAAATCATGAAGGTTCATTGGGAATCCTTTCAAACTTCTCATTTCACAAAATCTTATGTTTTTTGTTCTCTTTCGTGGTTTGCAATTTGTAGGTTCAGCTTAGAGGCAGAGATTCATCTCACTTTCGTGTTTGAGAAGTTAACGGATTTAAGACCTACCACGCTCATTCTAAGTGTACACTAAATTTTTCAGTATTACATTTGTTTGTGCGAGAAAAAGGGGAAGGTCCACTAGTGGAATTTCAAATATGGAAAACTTTCAGAGTTATACTATGGCTTTCAAATTAGACAGTTGAAAAAGGTTGTGAAGAAGACAAACTCAACATGTCACATATAGTTTTAGGTTTTCGCATAAATATTCGACATATTTGATTAATTTTTTCCCTTTTTTGTAGATGAAAACAAGTGTTTTGTCCACATCTTTGATACGGAAATATTTCCTGTTGCTCGCTTCGAAGATGCATACGTTAGTAATGGCTTTACTAAACTTCAGCATTTATTTATTTACTACTTTTAGTCCAACTAAACCCTGACGAAATTGACCCGAGCCAAAACAAGGTCATATAATCGTCAGAAAAAAAAGCAGAAATTCCGAACCCAAGTCAAAGCCCATCTTGTGGGGCTTTGTCTCGGACCTGTGCGCAACCTTAGCTGCAGAGCATTGTCATTCGCAACTGATGAAAGTGGCCTAAATTTTTTTCACAGCGCACACAGCAGATAGTTTTCGGTCACAATCCTGAGAATCCGCGGTACGGAAAATCAAAGGAGCAACTCGCTTGTTATGATCTACTTATCTGAGGATGCCTTTCAGATGGGAACATCAGAGCGAGCACTCCAAGAAAATTACCAAAGCGCTGCTGTGTGTTTTTGTTACGTTGCACTGAAAATATAATTACAGGGAAAATTACTACAGCGCTTCCTTCCGCAGTGACTGATTAAATGCCTTTTTTGCCGATCCATCACGGGATCTTTCCTATGGCAGTCGCATTGTAATCGCACTGGGACCAAACTACCAAACTACCCAGAGGCGCTAGCGAATTATTTTCTGGTCCGGGACAAAGCGCTGCAAAGCGGATTGCACCTAGAAGCAGAGGAAGCAAAAAAAAGCATCGTCATGAGTACAACTCAGCCAATCGACTTCCGAAAAGTGGATGGTAGTAACAGTGAGAAACGATTCGGAGAAGGTCATTTTTAGAATAGTACAGTTGCTACAGCTAGTGAATAAAACGTTAGGGTATGACTGAAGGTAGCAGAGGGTATAATTGTATATCGATTGCGAATGATTACGGTTACTGAGGAATTAAATTGATTGGATAAAGTGGGGATAAATAAAAAGAAGGGGGGGGGGGTGAGTGAAAATGTCAAAGCTCCCTTTACCGCACGGCAGAATCTGCGGCCAAGACCGGGCTCAGTCTTCAACACCTTCGCTGGTAGGAAGTGGTTCAGCACTGCCTTATTCAGTGGATGTCATGAATCACCATCTTCTTCTACCCGTAAGAAATACAAATAGAAGAAAGAAGAATGCGCAAGAAAACGCCTGACATAGCGACGATATGAAGATGAGAGTCTCTAAAATCATCGTTCTGTCCTTGCTCTTTTGAGATAGGCGATCAGGGAGCTAGTGATTCGGATGTGGCGTTTCTAGCTAAGCTTCGTATTGTTTGTCAAGACTTCAATTAGGTTAAGCTGCAGGAAAAATTGAATCGATGCTAATTTGCCACGCAACTCCTGCACTAACAAAATTCAAATTAGCTACTAAGTAAAAAAAAATCGTTGGCTTACCAAGTAGCAAAGGAAAAGCTCGCTAATTGATCTGACCCGTTAACTTTAAATCGACCGAATTTCAAATTTTTGCTTCCACATTAACACTGAATCGGTGCATAAGTTACAAATGGAACGTCGAATATTCGGCACTGAAAATCGACTCTCTGTGGACAAATTATGTTGTTGAGAGAATTCAACTGAAATCCAGGTTGCGGACCACGGATTCAATTAGGAAACCTGCTGTTGGATGCACTGGAGAAACCATCTTGACCCCACCTCTCGTATCACATTGTCGATTTCCGCCTCGTTTGCATGAATTCCAATGCTGAGCATTGCTTGCTTTAATTCGGCATTTCCTATGGCCCCGGATCCATCGGTGTCAAACATATTAAACAACTGCCGATATTCCTTCAGCTGTTTCCTGAAAGTCGAGGAAAATCAGTAGACCTGCATTACCTATATGTAGTTGAAGAAAACAAATACCTTGTATATGTCGGATCCTGCACATCGAAGAGCTGACTTTGGGCAGAATGCACAGTTGCTTTCGAAGCGGTCGAGATTTTCCTTCCAGTAGGTGGCTTGTCCCGTTTTTCTGGCATACGCGCGATTCCCACCTTTGAAGAGCGCATTTCGGTGGAAGGGCTACGAGAATTGGCAGAAGGCGGTCCACCACTTCTAGCTCTGCTTTGGAGTAGGATGGTTTTGCAGGGAATACCTAATGAGAAAGGCGTCGATACACATTAGACGCCACCGGATGTCGCCGGCACATCAAGTATTCCAATAACAAGTTGCTCTACCGATATGATTAAAATACGAAGGTGACGGGAACCACCTACAAAGTACTCATGCTCTTTCTTGGATGAGATAAAAGTACTCAGTACAGGGCACATGCGCATCGTCATTAAGGCAAAATAAATTTACTTGATGGGGACTACAGAGTTCTCTTAGATCCATTAGGGACGGAACTGTTGAAGAAATCCTTGCGAAATGGTGCACTCCTATTCATACACCGCGACAACTGATTTCCTGACATAACTAATTTTACTCACAATCTGAAACCCTTTTATATAAATACCATACCAATTTCTTGACGCAGGGGATTGTTTCTTTATCGCATCGGTCTATCCCTTCATCTTTGAGGGTGCTTCTCAAAAGACACCAGGAAAGAGAAAATACTAGCGCTAACTTCTCTATTGCTTGTTAAAAACATTGCTGAGGTTGTATGTACCTTCACTTACAAATTCATCCCTTCCTTACACTCGTCATCATTTCTAAATATGCTACGCGAAGTATTTTTTCGCAAATCAAGACAAATTCTCCTCCTTGCAACCCTCTCACGTTTGTTTTATGAACGTCATCGTCATACAATATTGGAACACCGGCTTAATGTTATTTGACCCTAAGAAACCTGAAGAGTGACTATTTTATACAATTTGCTGTCACTTGAAACATAGTATTCAGGAACCAACACCTAGTTTTGCTCCAAAATCATTCTTCATATAAGTGAGACCTCGCTGCGAACCAAGTGGTGTTCCATAATGAAGAACTAACTTCATATTGTTCGACAACTGTACGAAAGCGTGACAAATTCCAAGGATAGACGATGACGATGAAGTGAAGTTTTGGGAGTATTTCTGCAAATGTTACTATCGCCGAGTTTGAACCATACTTGGATCCCAGCTCGATGCTTCTGCCACTTTTTACCCATGATTTAGTTAGTGCTTGAATAACATGGTCACTCTTAGTAGTGTGAATGATCGACCTTATCTCGGAATGGTAAATATCAGGTTGTTGCGAAAATAATTGCCGTTTTGGGGTACTCTCAACTAAACGTTTCTCTTCGTCCAATTTGAGCAACTTCAGCCTAGCTTATGTGACTATCTTGTAGAACTTTCTTTCCTCTTTCAAAAGCTGGTTGAATATTCTGGCTAGCTCCTCCCTGAGGATTTCTATGAAGTCGCGAACCAATAATGAGCCAACGCAATTTTCGAGTAGTTATGTTTGATGACTTCAAACTCGATCACCCTTCGTCGGAGGGATGAGGTAATCTTATATTTGTTTGAGCTTGGGATCATCTCCCCAATGGACAGTGAGCTGGGAATTCGCGAAGTTCTCTTTTTACGATTTTAAACTCATATATAACCATGGTAGTAGTCGCGGGATGTCGCTAGACGATCAGGCGTTAAGGACAGCCATGGAACCTAAACCGGATTTTACCATCCTGACGATAAGAGTAGGAGTGGGCGCTCACTATACTACAGTTTCAATGCATCTCACTTCAATCAACAGGATACGAAAGGTGCGGACGTGAACACCACACGATCTGACAGGTGACCAACGCCTTACCTGGCGTGACATCTTTTCTCACTTAATTTTTCGTCCCAAAACGACTAATTTCTAGACCATGTAATACTGTTGATAAAGCTCGGTTTCTTTACTACAACATGAAATGCGAATGGGTATGAATGGAGACGATTCTCCACTTCTAATTTTTCCCAAACCAGATCTTCTCTCTAGGGAGGTTGTGTCAGGAGTTTGGTGGTGCTGCAAGGGTATGATTGAATGAACCCCTCTACAACCTAGTCAAACGTTGAGAGCAGAGTCTAGTATTGTAATTTCGAACTGAGATCCGCAAATTTGCTATAGATGTAGTCGGCAGTGGTGAACAAAGCTTGTTTTCCCCTGCTCCAAGGTAGCGCTAAGCCACACATTTCAAAACTCATCCGGCAAAATCAGATGATGTAACGCATCGAGGTTCTCACTTAACGCCCTTATTCCTCAGACTATTTCCCTTCTGTGTATCGTTTTTCCGAGCTCCAGTTACAATCCTGCGACAGCAGTAGATTGCTAATCTGGATCATGCTGAAATCGCCTTTCAAAAGTTTGCGAATTCTTGTGACCCAAGTTTTTGTTGTAGAGGGGTGCAATGCTCATTGCATTGTCGGGGAAGATCTGCTGAATTGAATGGTTGCCAAGTTGTTGGAAAAGATTGTGATTGAGCCGAGTTACAACACCTTAAATTGAAGGGTCCATTTCGGCAATTAATTTCGCAACAACCTAATAAGTGGATGCCGAATACTGTCAAATATGAGCTATGCAATGGTCTCAACTGGACCACTTCAGAAATGAAATACTTCGAAAAAAAAAGAGGAAAAGAAGCGAT
>KN726910.1:12998-33035 GCA_000816745.1 Ancylostoma duodenale
TTTTAATTATTAATTATTATTATAATTAATAATTTTATTAATTTTATTTCCGTCTGGGTCCCTAAGACGGCGGAGACCCCACTTTTTTTTCCCACGCCCCCCCCCCTCACGCCCACTTTCTGCGTCCGCCACTGCTACATACATATGCAGGTTTGTCGATCGACCACTTAAATAATTTAAGATTCATCTAACAGAGTATCACAATTCAGTTTTCACAGCGACATTAAGCGGATACGTTGAGGCTCTGAGTTCGGCCAGGATTGACCCGCTGTTGACGCCGTGTGTGCCTGTATTCGACCAGGATTGACGTAGGGTTGACGCCATGTGTACCTGTATAATGGTAAACTGTAGTACGAGTCACTGTACAGCCTGTCCGTGCACGCGCGCTGAACACTTCATCCAGAAATTCGAGGATCTACCGCTTTTTCGTGGGCATTGTGCATTCCCCAGGATCCTCTGTTTACTATGTATGTTCTTCCGCCCCAAATCACGTTAGCAAATGGAGACATAGTGCGCCCTACAGTGCTAGGTACCTGGATCAGGTTTCGTTTCCTATGCTAAAACGGAGAAAGCTTTTCATGATGAAGATATTTTTAGTTTTTCAAGTTATAGCAGATAGGAAGAGTTATTTCATGAGATGTGAGCTCTAATGTACACATTTGTGGCCCTATTTTCGTTTGTCTTGCAAATGAAAATGTGTTGGGGAAAATCAATGAGTTTTCTTATTTGGCTTCTGAAGGAACAATGTGCTTGACGTCAATGCTCTTCGGATCGTCCGAAATTCGCCAGTGCATTAAGGATCATTAACAAATCCAGCTCCAGAGGGATTTCCTGAAAAGAGCAGGTTCCCTGGAAGATTCTGCGATGTGTGTGAACTCAGTTTTTGTGTACCAGTGATGTCTTGTGGATGAAACCCATTACTATAGTCGATTAACTTACTAGGTATTGTAGTGTATTTTCCAAATAACATAGTATGAGAGTTATTTAGAGTTTTTTTTTCTTTACATTAGAATAGATTTATATGTGTAAGCACGTTTAAATATTTATTTAATATTCGGATTCTGGACTATGCCTTCCATCCTATGATGGCAACGAAAATGGCTTGGAAGAGGAGATTTGGAAGTGTATGAAGTTCCACAAGTGTCAATGGTGACAAGCTTTCAGGTAAAATTATCCACAGGCCCACCAATGAAATTCTTTTTTATTTCCATATAAGATTTGTGTTCAGATATTCAACCTCTATGAACTTGGTACTTTTCGTTTATCTTCCCATTCTCTCATCTTTATTTTCATAGATTCCCTGAGACAGGTGTCAACCCTCACCACTGACTTTACAACGACGTGAGTCGTATCCGAAACCACCCGTTCAGTGTGACGAATGCATGTGTGTACCTCTGCTTGGATCTATCATATTTCAAGGAAGCCGACTCTGGATTTACTTTGATATTCTAACACTTACACCTAACACTTGACACATACTAAGTAAAGTGCATGTACTAGGACGTTTTCTGGATATCCCAAACCTGTATTCATTCTTTAGGAAAAGCCGGAGCTTCCACTTTTACCTATCCTAGAGCAAAGGAATAAGATGAAAATATAACGAGAAGATTTCGCCTATTCACTACTAATTGTTCTTGTAATTTTTATTGCTGGTCCATGCTTTTGTACTTGCTAATCTTCCTTTCATGCGTCGTCCTTACACGAATACTAAGAATGTGCTTGTGAAATTGCGAGTAATTTTCTTCCTGCACCCCAAACAGGTATGCCTGTTAGGCATATGGCATACATTGTATAATGAGAACTACATTTTCCCCGAGTCTACCGATTTTAGTCCCTCTGCGTTCATTCATTTGCAATAATTTCCAACTTATAACTGTTGCATGCGTATGTATATAACATAATGACTGTCTATGGTTTTATTCTTCTCTTTTCTTTATTTGCTCTTTTCCCTAGGTGGCACTGTTTCTTCAGAAATTTACGAAGCGTTTTTGAATGTGCTTTATTATTGGGACCACATTCCTTTATTTCTATAGGATTCATTCCTTAACTAACACTGCCTACATGATTTTAGTGTTTACAATGCTGCAGCCCTAGACACAGCTATTTCAACTATGTAGTTATGTATTTGTTGTGACATAGACGTTCTCACTCTTAGAACGACAGCAATGTAGTAAACATCTAATTGAAAGTGATTTTTTTATCTCACTAAAAGCGTTTTTTTTTTTGGACCGCGCACAGAATGAAGAAGTGAAATTCAAGTTTCTCCAAAGGGAGCAGATCCCTTCAAGGAAATTCTCAATCCAGCGCCATTTGATCTAGATTGCCGATCCTCACAGAGCCTTGTTTTGTTCTTTATTCTCTATTGAATCTCTACAACTGCACCATTCATATCTAATTGTGTTTCTGAAGACTTCAGAAGTGTGCTTGATATCTGCACTTATCAGCCCTGCCCAGTTTGATCTTACAAATTCGGCCTTTCCTTCGAACTTCTTTGTGCGATTAAGTGCTTTTGCGAAAGGTTTCTGTGAAAATACATCTGGTTTTCTCACAAGTTTCGAATCAAGTCTCGAATGGAGACTTAATATTAGAATTTCCATCACAGAAGCTTCAAAATTGGCCAAGCGTTCTGAATTTGAAAGTTGGCGAAAATAAACGGGCTGGAGATACAGACAGGTGAACTCTTGCAGTTGTGGGAATGGGACCACGTGAAAGCGAATTTTAACGGAGCTTTCCTTCCACACTGATAGTGTCATCTTCGAGTAGGTCGAAGGGGAGATGACCGCTTCAGCGTAGCGAGAACTGCTGTCATTTTGAGCCACGTTTTACTGTTTTCTCTGTTGAAATTGCGTAAAAATTCTTCGGTTTTTTTTTGCAACAACTCTTTGTTTTGGAACCATTTGCTTATTCAGACATATATGAGAAATGCGTACATGTATTCACCTATATACCTGATTATTTATTGCTAACTTCAGTAGGCGTTGATCTCTCTCTTTAGCGGTGATGATCAGTTCCGAACAAATCTCCATTGATCCCTCGTTATTTTCACCAGAAGTTCTGGTGAAGTTAGTGCTACAAATGTTGCTATGAAGATGGAATAAGAAATGGATAAACCTTCCGTTTCGTGTACATATGAACTACATTACTGAGCGGTATTTATTTATTTATTTATGGTCTATGCACAACAAGCTGCGTCAAAATGCATTGCAGAAAAACTGCAAATAAAAGCCTAACCAGGCGAACTAGATTATCATATGAGGACCTTCTATAATAGAAGATATCATACTATCATCCTGTAATTATATAGAGAGGAGATTGAGATAACTTTGGCCAAAGCCTACATTCCATGTTGACAGAGCCGTATAAACGCTTATAACCATAATATTATTATAATATAGTAGCTACAAGGTAGCATTCCACCGAGCTAAGATGAGGCTCACAAAGTGAACACATCTAGAGTTATGCTAGTTATGTCTACCTTCTATTACGGATGACTCCACCAAGGCTTGTGGCTGACACATCGGGGAAGTTAAAGAGGGCGTCGAAGGTTAGTGAATACATCCGGAGCCATAATGGTGGACTCGTGGTAGACACCTGGAAGATTTCGGAGTGCTGGTAGAGGCATCCGTGAACGTTAGTGATTAGAACCAATATGCCTCGAGACGTGTCTCTCATCTTGACTACTGGATGTGTCCAGTTCTATTTTTTGGTATCAAAAGGTTAAAGACGTTAGAGAACTCGCCACTTTCCAGGAAAATATTCCATCGTTAGGCCTCAGAGACATTCATTCCTCAAAACCACGTGTTCAACGATAACTTTCAATCTATAGTTTCATTGCAGTCACGTACGTGAGAGCCTGGGAAGAGGGTTGCTAGTCCAAATAACAAGATGTAAGCGAAAATAATGGTAGGCAGAAGGTTTTGTAGTTGCAGTCAACATGTCACCATGGAATCCCATCACAATGACAAATGCCTCTCAAAAGCGTTCGTTCGAGTCCTGTAGCAATAATAAATTGCTACATACCTACATACATTCCAGCGCACATCTGTGCCATTTCATAAAAATATCGGGCGTGTAGATAAACCATTTAGAAGTCAAATCTAATGGGAATGTTAAACACGCAATTATTTAGAAAAACTCGTTACCCAGATTGGTTGATCGGAACTTTTTACAACGTTTGCACCATACCTTTTTGACCATAATTTCTCTATTAAATTGGAACTTCAGGAAGCCGTTTATCCACGGGTGTTATTTACTGCTTGCGCACATACAGCGGACAGCTCCCTATTGATCTTCTCCAGAGCTCAGGTGATTGCACGTACCCAAAAGATGCTGGCCATACGCCGAGGATTTCAAAAACTCAGACAAAATGTCGGAAGGACAGCAGCAGGAAGAGATCGCGCCTATGGGGTTAAGAAGTGAGAGACGCAGAGATAAAAATTTTGGGAAGGACCGCAGCAGAGTACATGAGAGAGAGTGAGCTTTATCATGCCCTTCTTATGTACGGAGCTCAATTTCATTGCGACCAATAAAAAAATCAGTGGTTCCGTGCTTCAGATGGGAAAATGGCTTTAAGGTGCGATGTACATCCGCAACAGCAGCTTTTCGGATGGACTGCAACAGGACACCGGAAGAACCGCAGCAGATATTTGGAAGAAATGCGACAGGAAACCGGAAGGGCGGCAGGTTACCTGTCGGTTCTTCTCGTTTCTGCTGCGGTCCTTCCGAAAAATTGTCTGAGAATTTCCAAACTCCAAACCACTTTTGTGACAGAAATCCATTCTTGTGGCTCCTTTGGAGCATGAAGCAGTACCTATACATACATTACCTACATATACTAGAGGGAATCTGAAGGGGTGGAAGAATTAGTTTGACACTTTAGTCGGAAGCTAATTATCCTATACTTCGCGTGAACGCAACAGCTCAACGTTTCCTTTTAGCATCAATTTTTCCATATGAGTTTGTGGAAGCAGGAAAAAACTGTTCTATTTCGAGGGATGGTGCTCGCTTCTAGGTGCAAACAATGGCTACGATAGCTAAGAGTAGGACTTATTATCTTCCTTCCTTTGCAGTACATCTCTCTGATTCTCTTTTCCTTGTACACAGCATGATTATAATCGTTCCACAATGAGAAATGAGTTTTATGTTTTCTTGGCTCAAATACTCTGCCCCTCTGTTCTACCTATTACAGACATAAAATTCATGTTTTCCAACCACTTCATATGAAATTCTTTGGATTTTTCCGGAAGATTCATGGAGTTTCTTGAGCTGCATCGATGATACCGTGGAGCACAGAAATTCAATTGGCAGCCGGCACATTCAGCTGCATTAACAGAAACCCACTCCAATCACCTAGAGGACACGAGGAACAGTTGTGTAGATAAGTACATCATAATGACGACGGGGTTTTTGGCCCAACACATTTTGGATTTCGAGCACTACCCTCAGCACATATGTTCAAATGAACCTCAGAATTCTGACGATTGTGCCGCTCAGAGACTTCACAACCACCAATCTTATCACGTATTTTCCTGGGGTTTCATCGGTGAACTGAATATTTCTTCAGGAGTATGTACACAGTTTTTGTTCCAGAATCCTCATGTCAGCGAATCCAGCCCTTCTCCTAATTCTTCTCCTTAGCGTTTGTGCCGCGCTTTCCTAGGGTGTTTCGGTTCTACTAGGCCATAGAGCTTGTGGTATCAGCCCTTGTAACTCCTATCTGCTTCTTGTACTTGCATGCGACATTATTCCACCTTTTTTTCAGTGCACTTCTATGTCGCTTTCCAGTAACATCCATCTCTAAGGCTTGATATAGGGTGCAGCATTGGTATTTAACACATTGCGGACAAAGTGATGCACATTTTGCACCAAGCTCTTCCGTCCCCATGTGGCCAGGTGATGACATCACGCCATTCCCGTGCGTTGGCAACTGCAGCTTCTTCGACGGCCCTTTCACGCAACTACAGTATTGATCATAGAGGACAAAACAACAGATGGGCTCGGTCAGAGCTCTTACCTTAGCAGAAGCCTCAAATGAAGTGCTTCTTAGGAACCGAATTGATGTCACAACGTTCCAACAGGTTGGGAAAGTACCACTGAAATACGGAATAATAGACGATCTTTACGTTACAAACAAAAAACACAAATTCGTGAAAAGAGATGTATAGCTCACATTTAAAAACCGTTCCGCTGTGGCCATGTGATGCACATGCTGCCTCACGCCGCGCGGCCAAAAAAATATCAATTGGCCACGCGCACTCGCCATACGTAAATGTGCTCGGTCCGCAATGTGTTAATCAAGAATTTGCAAATCCAAATTGAGTGGCCAATACCAGCATCAAATATCCCATGTTTCCATTGGAACATGGTTAACATAAGATGTTTAAGAAAGTGTTATTGTTAAAAGCTCATGTACGACGTTTTGTAGCAACCCCCGGATGCTTGCGTCAGAAAACCTGAAGTTCTAATAACTGCATTATTCTCGTGCACATGTCCAACTCTAGAGGCCACTGATTTACACTATATTGAGACTATGTTATGCGCTCATGTCAGGCATCGTATAGTGGCGTGCTATACCGAAACTTGTCAAAATCGTGCACCTTCCTTACACAATCAATTCCTTTTGCACGGTGTTTGAAGGGATTTCTATGACACATGCACAAATGTTGATGAATTGTTAGAGATTCAGGGTTTAGCATCGGGTCTATCATTTCTTGGCTGGATGACACCTTAAGAATTGCACAGAGATGATAAAATCGGAGATGCGTGCTTCAAACCAATCTTCTGCGCTTCTTTTTTTCTCTTCAATTAGTCGCCGAGTTCCTACTGAGAGGCCATAACATGTTCGGCAAGGGGGTGGTGATTGTGCGTGAGTCCAGATAAGATTGCACATTCAGTGATTCAAAAGGACGTTTTCTGGGAGATTCCTCAGATACTAGCAGCGGACGACCCGCGCGCATATGACTCATGCAGATTTGCATGAAACATGGAGCAAGTCCATGGGCAAATCAGACCGTCTGCTCTTAGCTTTTTTTTTTGTAATTTACTTTGTCTTATCGATGTTTTGCTTCTTAGTGATGCTCTGTACTTTTTGACTATCCTTTTGAGAACGTGTTGTGATCTTCAAAGTTTTTACTTCGAAAAAAATTTTTTTCAGAAGGTCTGGAAGCAATGTTGCTGCAATTGAGGCAAACGGCTGAGGAAGTTCGTGGTCTGAGAAACTGCACTGTACTCAGGTGTTTGTTGTTTTCTTTTTTGTTTTTTTTTTTGCTTTCAATTGTACTTCGCTCTTGTTCTATTTAGAGATGCGTACTTGCCCAAAAGCGTCACCAATGCGCCCATGCCTTGGAATACTCTTACTGCTGAATGGAATATAATCTGAATATGTTCGTGCCAGTGGAATGGAGCTGCTCTACAACAGAATGAAAGCACATGCGGGAGGAATAGAAGATCGGGAGAACTAGGAAAAGAATTGAGTTTTTGTTAGGGTTTAATAGTGCCAACAGGAACATTTTGTAAAATTTTATGCATAGATTTGCTCATATGTAAACGAAACAAGTGTTGTGTAACTGATCTGTATGTACCGTCATCTTCATACTATCTGTATTCGGTTACCAATGATTATTTTCATTAACAGTGGTTTGCTAGTTTTAAGCATCATTCGTTGTTACAATTTACAATTTTACACATGTATAATACAGTATGATTATCCTTTTGGCATCCATCCTCGTAATGATGTAATATCCCATCCACAAAATAAAGTTCTGAACCCAATTTGAGAGTCCAACATCATGCAAAACACAAGAATGAACAGCATAACTAAAGCTAGTATAAGGGTGCCGTTATATCGATTGATTGGTCACTACAATGAGGGCAAGCGGCGGGCCTTAACCCAGCAAGCGGCGGCTCCTTAGCGGGAAGGCGGCGGGAGGGATGAGCGCACACACGCGTATGGGTGCGCGGGAAGTCCGCTGCGAGTGTCTGAGTCGTCGGAGACTCGAATGTCGGCCTCTGATTTTGTCCCACTATTTCCTATTTTGCTCAGTTGCAGTGGAACATCAAACTGAACCTGATGATTTCATGAATGGAGTCATTACATTTATTTTTGCTGTTTAATCTAGACGAGCAAGTCAAGTGATCCACTCTTTTCTCTTAGACACCCAACTTATTACAGGAGTTTTACACCTAAACAAATTTCGTTCTTCCCGCATACGGTTCGACTGACAATAATCAATATAAGAACATAGACAAAATCTTGCTCCAGCGTGGTGCTTTCCTGTATTACCAGAAAAATTACATGCATCCATACCGGGCGGGGGTGGGGCGTTTTCGAGATTTTCCAAGACCCAGGCAGGAGTCCGTGTAACGGATGGGCCAAAACCTGCCTATAGCACCTAAGGCGATGACTGGATACGGGTGTTCTGCTACTTATTCATACGTACCTCTGGTTCTTGTGTAATAACACTCATGTTGTTCCATTCAAGAGCCGAAAGATCGCCGCCAAGCGAAGACAAAGTGCTGGCTGAACCTGCAGATTCTTGGTATGAAAATAGCGGTGCCATGATTTTGTAGGAGCTCACCATATTGATGATTATGACTTTGTGGTTAGCACCGAATAATGTATCCATTATATTGAAACACGAATACGCGATCCAGAGCATGTCAAATATTCAATCGAGAGAGGAGTACCCAGTCCTAGGGGGAGGATAAGAAGGGTTGCAGGGCTTCCTCTTTCCCAAGCACCAAAAGTTTCGCATTGGTGCCTTGATTAGCATTTGACTAGGTCAATTCATTGGGCTTCTATTAGGTTTGAACACTACTGAACTCATGCAAAGTCGTGAGACGCGTGACCGGCGGGGTGTCGCCCTTTCGTGCTTTCGTGTTTCACGGATTTTCGAAGGTAAGCCTAACTAGATCCAGCACACTTTAATCAGGAAAGGCCTGTCCTGACAGGGCAAATGGTGGTAGGTGGCGTTCTAAACCGTAAAATCTCCAAAATTATGTCTCCTTCGGGTTAACATACGTCACTGCATTGCTACAAAATGAAAGTGATAGAAATTTAAATGAAGTTGGGTATTAAAAGATAGTTTGAATTAACTGGTACGTGCGAGCTTACAGTTGCGACAGCAATGAACTTAGTGAACAGAGATTGGATCACCCAAAAAGGCTAGTCTTTGGGTCACTTATTCCATAGTTAAATACGTCTAGCTTGTGTTCGTCCTAACAAATGCATGAGCAAGTTTGGTGAAAGGGAGTATATACATATTCTACATATTTCAGTGGAAAGGGCTTCTCTGCTTCTCCAATATGGGAGTTTGGGAAGCATCTTCTGTGAAATCGTTATTACTTACTTTGTAATACCACATATTAGGCACATAGATTCATTGGTAAGTAATAAATGAAAGAAGTTTCGTTCTTTCCATCCTCCTCGGCAAGTTTTGCTGCATGGAAAACAAAACAAATCCAAAAGAAAATTCTGGAAGATAAGGTTTGAAGAGAGGTGGTAGTGAACTCTATCTCTCTTTCTCTTTCCCTTCATTTCAGACGCCATTTGAACCTTCGTATAACAGCGTTGTGGGGCAAAATTTATCATGGTTTTGCCAAGAAAAAAAAAACTTTGCTTTGATGAAAAGAGCGAGGTGCACTTACTAATTAACATATTGGATTTTATTTATTAGGACAGGGTAAGATCTATCAACCATGATGTGCTGCTGTTTATTGATTGTTAGTGCCTGGCATATCCTCGAGGTGTCGACAGAGTGATCGCTCTTCCTCCCACGATCCGTCGTCGAACCCTCGCAATGCGGCAGGGGCGAAAACATGTCAAAGCTGCTAGTGGAGATGAATGGATATGTGTTAATAGAGAGTCTTCCACTTCGAGGGGTGAGCTACGTGATTGGGGTCCTTTGGAGTATGCCTTAATTCCCTCAGTATTAGCAGTGACTTCTACATGGTATTCAAAAATAGGCTCTAAGGAAGAACCAGAATTTCAGAAATAGGCTTTGCTGGAGATACAAAGCGAGTACTTAATGTTGAAACTGTACCCATGACCTGGATGGGAACTTAATCAATAATTAGGTCAGAAAATAATGGGATGTTTAATAAAAGCCAAAAACCAAGTAGTTACTTAACTTCCATTTCGTACTGAGCCGCTATACCGGAGCCGAGAATAGGGTGTAGGACTTCGCTTCAGTGAGGGACTCGAATTTCTGAGCTTGGTAAAAAAATGGATAAAAATCCATCAAGTCAAGGTTGGCCTTGTTCTCTCACTATGTATGCGGCCGAGATATTAAGACTTCAGCGCTACTATTCTAACTATGCATCATATTTAAAAAATAATAATAGGAATAGAGAAATAAAAGTAAGTAATGTAAGACTTTCTTTGTCTTGTAAAGTAATTTCAAAAATTTGGCGACTCATTCTCGGGAGGGGGGGGGGGCCTCCCCCTCTGCGTCCGCCACTGCTATGTACTACTTTGATTCTTCTACCACAAATATCACAAACCCTCCCCAAATGTAATGTTTTCTGTATGCTGGGAAATAAATTCAAAACCGCTCAAAAGTAAGCCTCAGCGTCAGTCCAGTATTGTTTTTTCCTGTTTCGTTCTGATTTCAAGTTGTTTTTAGTCAAACTGTTAGTGTTTTTCCTGAGCGATTTCTCGAGGTCCATTTGTTGAGTTTCCAGTTCTACAATTATGCTCTTTTACTGGTCAGACTAGAGGTTTCACCTCTGTATACTAGTAGCACACCCCCGGTGAAAGTTTGTTTGTGTGTATATTCCGAATAGAAATCGCGGAGAATTAACCGATCCGAACCAAATTTTGCATGCAGGTCCATGAAGGGCCGGCGAAGACTATAGGCTACCTTACATCCGAGACTATCGATTAGCTTCTCGATTATATCGATTTTATCGAATTTTCACCACTTTCGTCCAAAGGTCGGCAAGGACATGTCTGCTAGGGTTTGTCAATATGCTGAGCACGAATATGACAACCATTCTGGATGAAAATATCGACTTATCGATCTTATCGATTTCTCATAATTCTGCTCAGGTCTCGATAAGAACATGTCTTTTATGCTTTTCGAATGCGCCTAACACAAATACGACATTCGCTATGCATGGAAACATCGAACTGTTGGTTTTACCGAATTTAAATTGAGTTTTTGACTTTTTTCGCTTCTTCTTAGGGATGGGTAAGAGCGCATTTGCTGGTGTTCCTAAAAAAGCTGAACACAAATATTGCATGTATTTCTCATACAGCTATTATCCAAGTAACTTCGTTGTTCCATTTTTTTTTTTGCTAATAAGTCGGGTAAAACAGGCCATTCAGGCCCACCAACATGTTGGTCACCGAAATGACGAGCGTCTTGAATGGATTTATCAGTAGTAACAGATTCCCCTATCAGTGTGATATAGCCGGGCTAGTAAAACACCCGAGCGAAGCCGGGAATACTGTCTAGTAGGTAAATGAAGTAAATAATAATGAGAACCTCAGATTTGGCAAATAAGCAGATTATCTCTAACTTCCTAACCAAACTGTAATCGTAATTGAAAAGAGAAACATGTGGGACCATGTCACGTATCGCAGTGTGTTCTCCAAAACTAAGCCAGTTTCCTGATCTCACATTACTTTTTTCTGGATTGTATTACTAAGGATTTTCTTCTGTCTTGTTTCGATCCTGTGCGTTGGTATGTAAGTCGGCTGCGAACATCATGCATTTGAAAAAAAATTATTAAGTATTTGACGAAATACGTATTCTATCCTTATGAGTAAGCGAGCAGTTACTTTGCTGTATCCTTCATAGCCATTACATTTGGTATCTATGATTGTATTACAATATAGGCAATTCCCCAATAGTACACAAGGATCGTTCCCTGTTACTCAGCATCCATAAAAAAGAGCCGAAATGAGCAAAGTTTAACTTTTCATCCAGCTAGAAACATGCATATGAGTATTTCGAGGTTGTGAACAAAAGCATTTTTTATCTCTATATCATCCCGAAGTAGTGCGAATGCGTGGAATCCCGACTTATTTCTGTTTACTAGTTATTATTCCATATATCATGCTTGATGACAGGATTCACCACACGCGATGGAGGTCGTTAGCTAAATCGATTCCAGCTATCCGGCAGATGCCATGGTCCACTTCCTGGCTAATTGGGGAGGGAGGGTCGCTTTTTGTTGAGAATCAATCCAAATTGAGATAGGCTGAAGCTGGCTGGAATTAATGACGTGTCTGGATTTTTCCACAGCCGGTGAATTTTATCAAACTCATGGTAAGCTCGCACAAAGAAGTTCATATGGAGAGCGGAAGCGACACATATGATCACCTCCTTGTTCAACTTCAGCGCAGCTTTGATAAATGAAAAAAAGGACATGCCAAACTGGGATAGAACTCCACGAACGTGGGTGAAGCGTGTGGGCGTGGTCCACAGCGCATGAAATATGGCTCAGTGATGACCCATATAAATATGAAATGTAACGAAATATTGGACGGTCAGGAACTTCTGCAAAGAAAGTGCATCTCATTTATCCACGCTGAATTCTTCTGGATTTACTATTCCTATTTAGGACCTGTCCCGCCTAAGTGCAAAGCAGCTTTCCGATTCCCTTCGACCTTGTTATATATCGTTGAAGTTAGACTTTTCACTTCTAACTTGATCTTGGTTATCAAATCCAATTTCTCAAAGATAGTTTCCAAAGACCCTGAAGTGGTGATAGTCAGACGTATATTTTCGAAGGTGGTTCCTAAAAACCCCGAGGTTTGACACAGACTTGAATAGGTTTTGCGAACACGGCAGACTGGACAGATTTTCATCTCGAATTCCTGGATTTTTCGCCGATCTTTTTTTTTGCAGTTTTCGGGTGAGAATTTTCATGTGGGAATGACTTTTCTCTCCTATCGAGGGTTTTGCGAGAATAACGGGAAGCAACCTCACATGTTTCAGCAAATGTTGAACATCACCGGGTACTACTTGGGAAGCTTTTTTGGAAGAAGCAGTACTAGGCACCTATTGCGCCTTTCGCGCTTCTATGCTATTCCCCTCGCTAATTTAATTATTGGGCCAACAAACTCGTCCACATATCGGATCAGTGCAGCTACTTCGTGGAATACAAGATATCTACTTCCTTCTAATCAGGTGGGAACTGTGTAAGACATCTATTCCATGTCTGCTACTAAGATTAGAAATAGATCAATTCAAAAATAGGTAGAGAGAGTTGAGCAATACAGGCATGCGAGAGGAGGACAATCAAGCACATCGTTAACGGCCACATTTCCTATGAGTTCTTCCTGCAGAGAAGAACCAGAACAATAACAGAACTGCTTACTACTAATTAAACAAAACCACTATTGGGGAAACAAGTTCACCTGTTGGTTCGAACCAATAAAATTTTAGAAAACTTGAAGACCTATGAAATTCGCCCTAATGAAGACATTTGCTGGTTATTAGCGGCTGCAATTCGAATTTCAGTGGTCGAACCAAGCATGACGAACTCTAGTATGATTTGCTCAATTCCTGCATATAATCCTCCATGCCACGCATGGCCCAGAACCCAAATCGCACTGGGATATTGGTCTACATAGATCTGACCCTTGCCCATTGTTTTCGCCTTCAAATGCACCGAGTGTAATTTCTGGACACTCACAATCAACACATTCCATTAAACCCTCGTGGAGAGAAGAAAATTTGTGACAAAGTGCAACTTGTTGAGGGCATTGGTTGTTAAGCTGCATTTCAGAGAAAGGGTATTCACTATTTGAGGCTTCTAAACACATTGAAAAAAGAAAATCTTCTTCTATTCCTTCTCTCGCACTGTTAACATCCATGACACTCACGCTCACATGGGAAACGATAGGAGAATAAAACAAAGAAGTAAACGAGCTAGTGGTTAACAGCACTATGAGAGCGAGTGAGTTCAGAGTCTCTCTTCCTCGTGCCAGTCCCTCGCCTAATTTGGAACAGATTAGAGCGAGCACTGCAGGCCAACACTGCTATTCTTATCCATGACGCCTGACTTGTCAATATTGTCAACATAACGTCGCTTCCACATAAAATAACATTCAATTAACAATGCCGAAATTTCCAGACATCCGAGAAATCACTCACTCAAGCTTAAATGGTAGTATTCGATCCTGTGGTTTTGCTCTTAATCTCCGTTCTGCCCTGGCAAATTGTTACTTCTTTGTTCTGGGGTGAATTCGCTGGCATGATCCATTATGCTGTTTGCATTTGCTGATTGTGTTGTTTTTTCATTGCAGAATTAAAAACAAGCACTCGATTTGAAAAGTCATGGAGCTATATAAGAAGCAAAAGTCAATATGTCCAGTTTTTTTGAAGATATCGTATTCATGTTTTAAAAAGACGGTGTGGGAATAGCCAGCTTTTCCAAACAAAAGGATAACATGGTAATGGATTGCTTCGTTCGTTCAGCTTCTGCACCAGTTTTTTAAAAATTATTTTTCATTTGTTCATGAGGTCAATCGGTTTTCTCTGATCGAACACTATAAAAACATGAACCTGTGATGACCGTTCAATTTGGCTACACTGGTGCATGTGAAGTCGAAAAGAGATATGCTAGTGCTTACAGTCTATTTCTTGGTTCTTTGAAATTATTCCTTTTTTTATGCACTGGAATTCTACGGATTTGTATGCACAGGATAGCCGAAAAGTATGTGCGCCTGAGCGCTTCTGCTCATTTTCATTTGTAGTATCATCACATTTTCATTTGATACATGATACGTCTTCAAATGTGCTCTCTTTCTTTCTAGGAGTCATTGATTTTCCTGAAGTGATGCGATCGTCCCCACACTGGAAGTCTTCTTGTACTGTTTTTGTTACTCACTACTTTGAAGAGTCTAACACAACAATGAAAAGAAATTCATCTAAAAATTGTACTACAAACGGTTCAGAAGGTCATTAGATGATGAAAAGAAAAAGAAGATGATAAATTAAATAGAAAACTGGCCTACACTCGGTGGAATAGCACGAGGAGGAGTACCTGCGGCGCACAGTGGGTTCTCACTGTTGAAGGCCTGTATCAAGGCTGAATAAGGGCCAGCTCGGATTTTGTTTTTCCTTTGTAAATTTGAATTTTCATGTAGTTACAAAGCCGAAACACAAACAACTAGTTGTAGCTAGCAAAGGAAAAATAGTGTTTCCCGTAACACCCATAGTTTTTGGCCACCCTTTTAGTACACGGTCTTGGTAAGGAAAATATGGATAGATGACAGTATTGTTAAGCCAATTTTCCTCAGCTATCACAAAGGCTTCTTCCACCTACATACATACATACACTTAAGGAAATAATTGGTCCCTAGAGGAACAAAAATATTTGTGGAAGCTTCTGCAAACTGAGAAATGCTTGACATAATTTAAAATCGTCTTTTCATGTTTGTGAGCTATTTCGGACAGTAGAAATGTATACAGATACTAGTTGTTTTATTCCATTCCATTTTTTCATCTTTTCTCATTCATATTTCGATCTCCACGGCAATTTTCGTGGTCCCCCGTGAATGCATTTTAGCAGTAAAATTCCTCAAACGACTTTTGTTGGAATATGGCTTCTTTTCCCATGCGATCTTTTTTATTCTGAAGTCGCATAAAGACGACGAGCGTATGACATTTTCTGCCATACTCAGGTGGTCTTTCGTAGAGGTATTCAATCCATTGCGAGTACTGTTTGAAATCTTTTGTTGTATCTTCGTTGCTTATGTATGGATCCGTTAAATCACAAAACACCTAATAATGATCAGGCAAGAGCACTGAACGGGCGCTAGCCCTTTTTCCGAAATGCAAAGTGGAGGGAGACGCATGTGCTAGTCGTTTCCATAGGTAAGCACCGAAAGCTCTTAAGCGATTGTGGATGGGTGCATAACTCTTCTTTCATGATGAACAGCAGGTTCATGTCATTTTCGTGCTTTAGTGACTCTGGTTTCCTGGGCATGAGAGGTGAACGGGGTTTTGTTTTCCGTGTTACGACCACGTTTGTCTTCTCCTTCCACTGTTGCTATGATTACCAGCAAAAAGGAATTGAATATGAGTTGAAAGAACTAGACCTAATTAAGCGGAAGTTTTCAAATTTTTTTTTGAAGATTGTTATAATAGGAGATACAAGGCTGCTCGAAATTTTCTCTTTTTCTTTTCACGACAATGTTTCACGTTCGCATGCTTCACATTTTAGGGGTTCTGAAGTTTCGCTTCTCCACATCCGGGGTGAGCAAGCATCTGTTGCTATTAAATTTTGATACGAAACCGATAAGACGAGGGAGGTGAACTAAGAAACATTGGTTATTAATTGTCTTGTCAGCTGGAGGATTACGCCTATGGTGTTTTCTTTTTGAGTTGACTTGGTCCGGGAAGGAATGCTACAGTTATAATACCAAGTTATAACTTCCCCAGGGCGCGTGTGGCGCAGTGGTAAGAGGCTCGCTGCGCACGCACACGATCGATGGTTCGATCCCGCCCGAGGCCAACCAAGCCTTCCATCCCTCCGGGGTCGGTAGATTGGTACCAGAGGATTCTGGGAGGATGAAGCACTGACTTGGTACATCGGGTGCCCCCCGCAAGTCACTGTACAGGGCACATACGCATTCAATGCCTCTGCGATATCCAGATGAAGTCGAATGCGTGGCGCATCCCTCGTGACGGGATTGATTAACGCCGACCACTTTACCACCACTTTAACTTCCCCATGAAGGGCTTCAAGAAACAGCATTAACAGCCAACATCATCGAACACTTGTTCTCAAATTTGTTCAATTATCATTCAATTTCTAGGGATTTTCATTGCATTTCTTTTCATCTTTGATTTTGTTGATGTTGTGTCGTTGATATTCTGAAAGCAACTGATTTCACTGTCATAATGCCGCATTCTTCCCACTTATACATGCACCTACACAAAAGTCATGCTGGTAACAGTTTCAGAATTACCTGATGTTCATTCGATAGCCCAAGTTTATCTTCTCTATTCTTCAAAATGGCTTTAAGCTGCACTGCAAGGGCTCTGAAGTTCTCGTTGTTCGTTTTCAACCTTGTTTTTCTGGTGAGTCCGCTATACACTCTTTGTAACTTTTGATAGGAACTCACGACATCAAAGGTTGCTGAATCAAATAATCGGTGTGGTCCAGCGCGCAAGTCAACCACCCATTTATTTTTCTCATATAGTTCTGGTACCAACTTAGTAGCCCCAAAGGGGTAGAAGACTTCCTCGGAAAGGGGGGGGGGATTAAACCACCGACCTTTCAAGTGGCAGCAAATCTTGCTACGGCGGTGGACGCCTCTTCGATTCATCTTAATGGGGTCTCTAATGAGGCAACCTTTTTCCACATTTGGCCCCACGTTTTTGTACAGTACCGGAATTTAGTGGCGTTTGTATGGTTCGGGTTTTTTTTCCAAAGTTTGTTCTTTTTATTAGCCCCGGAAAAAAAAACCTGCAAAGCTGCACACGAATAAAACAGCTGGTGAAATGGCAGCGTTGCCGAGTTTTTGACCTTGTCTACACGTGATGACTCGAAGGATCACTGCTTTCCCTGAACACCGTTCTAACGGTTGATTTGTGAAAGTTCCAAAATGATGTCGATTTCGGAGTTTCTAGCGAACTTCATTACAATAATGTTGCACAGAAATACTGTCGTAGTGTTCTGCGTACACAAACAGCCCTGATCACACTAAAACCCCACGGTCGGGGTGTCGTACAGACGACCTTTAAGTTTTAAAAATTTTCGAAGACGCAGCTAAAAGAGTCCACGCTCCATAATGTCAGTGGCGAAGAGGGTAACGTAACGAGCTCTTATCCTGTAGTTCGAGGATTTAAATCCCGCTGTTGCCCATGGTTTTGCAGCTTTTAGCTTCAGGTTATTAACCTTGTTTGAATTAGTTCTAAACATTTTAAACATTAGTACACCAGACTATGGATGGGTACCACTACATGAGCAACGAAATAATCCCATTCTGTGAAGCGTACTTCGCTGGTGGTTGGAGTATTGGCCCATTGATTTTGTGGCATGGTCACTTTTCCAGCACGGAGGACAAACTCGTACTGTTACGGAAAAACCACACAATGAAAGCAGCGATCCACAGCTCGCTCCTCGAGCCTCTTCTTCTCCATGCATCATTATCTTCTTTTAACAATAGCACGAATGCGCGGCTGTAGCTTCGGAAGCTCTCCTCTCCAGTGCAAGTTTGATTCCCCTCCGATCTTAGCAGTGAATGAGGCCGTACCGGTTGTAACAAAACTTCATTAAATGTCTGTGCCGGCCGCTCTCGCCCGAATACTTCGACCACTTTCCAGTTTATATGGATTCTGTTTCCGATAAAACGTTTTTTCTTTTACTTTGATTTTAGAGTTCATATTGGAAAGGGTCCATATTGCAACAGTGTAGAACCAAAACTTCCCCTGGCAAAGAACTATGTTTTAGATAATGAGAATATTTCGTAATTTGGAATACTAACCATGTCTGGTGTGTTCTAAGCTTCAGAACTACCAGACAACAGTAAGGGCCTAAAATTCAAAACTGCAAATCAATAAGCATTGACGAAAACCAACAACAAAATCGAGCCTACACTATTTATTTTTGCATGTGAAAGGAAACGGTTTATAGGAGCAGAATACACACATTTTTTACAGTTGTGTGGTCTTGTATGTGTGGGCATCGGTACGTGGTTGGTTCTCGACAAATATGCAATTGACAATCTTGCTATGGCCACTGCTCAAATCCAAGGTTATGAACAGGATGCTGGACTACGAGACCTGGTAAGCTGAAGGTTAGTTTATTGTCATAATTCATGATGATACATAACATTACTTCGAAGGCAACGAAACCGACAGCTGTGCGGCAGATTGGTTACCTGCTATTAGTTGGTGGCTTACTGGTTATTTTTGTTGCTTTTCTTGGCTGTTGTGGAGCTGCAAAGGAATGGAGACCGTTGCTGTGCTGCGTAGGTGTTTTGCCATTATCCAGAGGACAACTCTGTGTTAATTCCTGAAACCGTCCATTATTCTGTGTAATCTTAAAAGCTCTTCAGTACGCTACGTGCCTCATGGTCATCCTTGCAACTGAAATTGCAGCAGCAATTTATGCCGCTATGCATAGCCATATGGTAACCGCTGTCATCATACCAAATGGGCAGTTCTTCATTACAACAAGCAGAAACAATAATTTTAGTTTGAGAACGATTTCCGTGAAATTTTGCGTGCGTCTCTTCGTCTTTATAATGGAACCGACAGCACCAAAAAGAAGAATGTGGACGGCATGTTGATGAAGGCAGCATGGGACAAACTTATGATAGAGGTACATTATCACCTTATATTCAAAGTTCTTACAATTAACATAAAATAGGACAATTATTCAAAAATTTTGATTGTTGCCCTTATTGCGATGGTAGTGGTCTTCAAATGGACATGGTCCATTCTTTAACTTTATTGTTACGATTTACCAAAGAGTCTTCGATATCTTCTTCAAAATCAGCTTTTTAGTGGGGAATGCCAGGAGAGCATTGTGATAATTCTCTACACCAAATTCTGCGAAAGTCTACTTACTTTTCCCCGTACTCTTAGTCCCTTTAGTCCCTCCCACATGATTTGAGATAATCGACAACTGAGATAGTAGGATTTAACCGAACCAAGTGCATGGGAAGAAGCACATGCCTTTGGAAAAGACTTGTACATAACGGAGTTCGAGTATTGTGAGGACGAAAATTCTCTATGCAAATAGAAGATTAAACAATCGAGTATTGAGGAGCAGAAATTTGAATTTTCTGAAAGTGTGGAGTCAGAGGAATTTCAGAAGGCCTGCTGTGGTGTGGACTCTAAGATGGGCGAGTTCAACGAATCCGGCTGGTTTCATTTGACGAAAGGACGATATATGTTTCCACCGGCTTGCTGTCCACCAGATGGAAATGGAAAACTGAAGCCGCTCTGTCCTCTAACGTCGCGACATACCGACGTAAGAATTCTTTCATTTATTCCTTAAAACCGCAAACAAACTCCTCCATGTTACATTAGAAAGGCTGCAACTCAGGGATATTCTCGCCGTTGAAAC
>KN726911.1:0-15815 GCA_000816745.1 Ancylostoma duodenale
AAATAAGATTTTGCATCAAAAGTAATAGTTTTTTTAGACCAAATACTAGCATACGGCCGGCCTGTACCTGTATGCAGGAGGGGGAAGCAATTTAGCAGGGCTACTGCAGGGCTGCGGCATGACCCTTGAGTTGTTCTAAAGAGTAAATAAAGGAAATAGATGAAGGAAGTGAACGGGACTACTGGGGACGCAGGAGCAAACCCCCAAAGCCTACTCCCACTTGTGTTACCCATCAGTAGTCCCCCTATTTTTTTAGCACAAGAGGTATGGCCCTCTTATCAATGAGTGTTTAAGAGTTAGTCAAGGACTATAACTTTCGATGAGCCAAAGGTACACTTACCATAAGGGGGAAGATTGGCATCAAACAATGCCGTATAGGTGAAGGCATAGTAAGGTAAACTAACTAATGTATAAAGAAATAATATTGAAGGTTAAATCAAAATACTCAACACTTGGTCCTATACCGTCACTGAGTATCATATCATACACCCGGACTGAGTATCAAGGCTGAGCACTCAACTTCAAAAGTGTCCTAAATTTCAAGATTGTTTTTATTACTCATTGACCATACTATACCAAAACGGCTTCTAAACCTACTTTTAAACGTTTTTCGAGACGGGACTTGGGACAGTTTGTTGCGCCGATCGGACTTGTGAAGCCATTGATCTTATCGATCGGACACGTCAAGATGTGTTGACCAACGCTGCAGCCGTGGCGGGCAGCCAGCGGAGTCACGGACCGCTCCGCCCAAGTGATCCGTGAACTGCACCTTCGGACCCTCCGAAGACGGGGTTCCTCTCACTTTTATGCATTATGACGTACATTATTGGAATCAGCGTGACGAGAGGGTCTAATGTATGCTGATTTCCACGGTCCATGAAACGAGGTGACACACTGCCTTTAAACAGTCCTTGGCAGCACTCCTCCAACTTTGATGCTTTCAGATCATTGCCTAATGGCTTCTTCGCCCTGTAGTATCCTGATTTCTGACCTCATAACGTGGACGCATCTCTTGATAGGTGGCTGCAGGTATTTGGTGCACAAGATGGTTACTGCGTGCCCTGAGGGTACCAACAGAGGAGAAAAAGCTTGAATCTAATTTAAACCTAGAGTGTTTCAATTATTTCCCGATAACCTAATAAAAGATGTTTGTGAGAAATAAGAGAATGTGAAGATTCAGTCCTCCAAAACTACAGGGCGTTATCAAGTCCCCTGAATCAAATTTTTAAAAAGTATTAACTGGTGCTTCTAAACAAATGTCAGATGGTTTGGTGCGGTTAGAAATTTCATTAGAAGCGCTTTATTTTATAATGACTGGGAGGATATTTTATAATGACTGGATGACTATATTGACATATTGAATGTGTTATATATTGAATGACTATATTTTATAATGACTGGAAGGATTTTTTTTCAGCTAATGTTTAATTTAATTCTTGTGGCAGGATCAAAATCGTGAAGCCAATGTTGAATGCACTCTCTTACCTCGAAACCGTTCTTGAAATTCTCTCACGATTTTGAGGAGATGCTGATCACAGCGAGATCCACGATTCATTACAAAACTGCTGCGCCGTCTTTGTGGTTGCTGATCAATTCAAAAGCAAATCTGTGCACATTGTCACGTTTATTACTTTAGTGCTTCGAACAAAGTATAAGTAACTTGTTCGTTGATGGTGAAACGTAGAGAAACCGCAAAAATAGCCATGAATTATAACTCGTAAATCGTTATCCAGAATTATCCACATCCTTATCCCAACATTTTCTCTCCTTTAGGATCATTACTGGAACAGTTCATTGTATATATTGGAATGTATTCTCGAGGCATTGGATGGAATTATGAGAGCTACCTAGGATCGAAATAATTCTTCTTGCCGGGATTGTTGATAGCTCCTCGGAAAGCTTTTGCCAACTTCCTTCTCTCCTGCTAACCTCATTATCATGGCTATCGAAGGCGCATCCCAAATGCATTCACATTACTGGACGTATATGTGTTTATACCCCTACCAATAAGAAGAAGTATTTTCCTTCACTCACTTTCCCAGTACGTTTTGTGATGGCTTTTTTAGCCATGTTTTATCTCATTTCTGTATAACACGTTCTTTCTCATAGATGACTTCAGTTTTCTTTGTTAGAATTGAAGATAAGTAAAAAATGTTTGAGATGAACCGTTCTGAAAACTCTGGAAAGTTCCCCTCTATTTTCCAAGTTTAGCACTTCAACTAACGAGGCAGTTTTGCCTAAGAACAGCAGTGAGACCCATGTAAATGATGCGGATAGAAGTCTTTTTTTGTCGTGAAGTAAGAAATTGGGTCTAGATGAAAGGGGGGGAGGTAATTGATAGGATTTATGTGGGTTTTTTTTCGAGATTTCTCTGCTATATTGGACACAGATGCCTACATACAGAAAACGTCTATGGCGATGTTTGTAGAAACCTCGGGGGATGTGCGCTATCAACTGAAATGAGAAAGAATGATAGATCGAAGTGAACTGAAATGGAGTGTGGACCACATGACGCATTCCTCAAAATGATCGATTTTTTCAAATAGTTGAATGATTTGATATTTGAGAGATTCGGCTGGATTTTGAAACACATTCGATCTACCACCTCTTTCAAATTTTCACATTTCTTCGACTATCAAGTTCAGATTGACGTGTTCGTTCGCAAAGCATTTGAATTCATTTGCGACTATATTATCATCAAACTATTAAATACATAGCGTCGTACACGAAGCAGGCTGAAGAATCGATAAGTGGATCGTGTTGAAATAGTAATATTTATCACAGAAGGCCAATCTAGTCAACTAGTGAATGCGAAATGAGATACCCGCTGCCCAGTCCCCCACGCCACCGCCATCAGAGAACATGACAAGAAGTTGAAGCGGAGAGAGATCAATAATTACCCAAGGTGAACTTATACGATTGACTGGTTGGAATGCTACGTGAAAAGCTTCCATATTTTCCCATCTCATAAAGCTACTACACCCTCAACGTCTGCGTCCGGTCCGTCGTGGAATATTTTGATTTCTTCTAAATTCCTAGTAGTCTCACAGGAGTATACGGAGCAATGAAATTCACAGTTCTCTCTAGAGACACTATTCATATCCACGTCCTTCTCTGAAGCTGTACAGGGAACTGACTTGGAGAGAAAGCTTGTTGAGGTTCTAATATCTGTGTAAGGAAATGTGAGGGAGTGAGGCATCCCAAAATGCTCAATTCAATCAAAGTCTGTCCTGTGACTGTCGACCAGGGATAAGCGGACTATTGGTATACGCCTATTTATCCATTTAATCATCGGGAGGATTTTGCTCAATCCGTTATATTCACCGTTTTCCGGGCTTCAGCCATTGGATAGTCCGGATAAAGTGGAAGGACAAAGAACATCAAGAAATTAATGTAATGTCTCGTTGCTTTCTTCGTAACCTACGGGATAAATCAGTCCCCTTGTCGTCCTACGGCTAACTTTGTTTCGAGGGATGTGGACCTCACTGGCATCCTGCCTGTTCATGGTTGTTGAACACTACGATTACATAACCACATTTTTTCATGAACCCATGCAAACTTCAAAGAGAAAAGGTCAAGTTGGCGAAATTCTCTCAAGTTCTGACCTTAAGTTCTACATTGTATTTTACTTACAATAATGAATTTTCTTATGACGATGTAGAGAAATAAACAGTCAGACTTCAAGTCTTTTTGATAGAATCAGCGTTATTATAGCTACTCGCACTTACCAATACGGAATTAAAATGAATACCTTATCTGTGACTGGTTGTCCGTTCATTTTTGGATGCTTAACCATTGATATCGTTATTTGGGTAGTACTCTCCTCACAGCCGCACCGATTGACCCGCAGGTGAAGTCCATCTCCCTGCGTGCCCACGGCTGTATTCATGAACAACGGGAAAGTCCGGGAAAGTTTTAACTAACCCTGAGCAGTTTTTCGGGTAAAAGGCAGGTGTTCATGACCGCTCTCCGGTTGATGTGGTAGGGAGCAAGTTCAGCTGCTGGGGGTGGGGCAGAGCACATTATGGAGGGGGAGGTGAAGCGACAGCAGTTCAACCTACTTTTTCAGAGCGTCTATTTTCCTACCCTACAAAGGGGCGGCAATGGGGGTCAATCTTCTCATGAACAGTATCATTGCCTGCGAATGTTGATACCGCGAGAAACCGAGAATGAAATGGAGACAAACTTCTTCTATATATCTTCGTAGCGAAAGCCAGTGATTGTTAGTGAAACCTTGCCACTGTCACTTGCAGTCAATGCAGCTATTGCCATTGATGAGGAGGTCCAGCACACATTGTTCTGCCCAATTTTTGTAGTAAGGAAGCTAAGATCGACGTTCTGAGAAGACAGATTGTATTGCTGTCCCAACTTGCTCACTACTGATATGTTTGATTCAGGTGGGACGTTCTAATTTGCTCGAGGTTGACAATGGAATATGTAATTCCAAAATTTCATGGTGTTCAGCAGGCGATGCGATAGAGCATGGGCAGTGTTCTATACCGAAGCACGCAATTGAGAAAGCGTGATGATTGGTGAAGAATCTAAAAATTCCCTAGTCACTAAGACAAAGTTTTGATAAGTCGTTTGAGCCTGATGTTTGTTTTAAGTTAATGTTCCATGGGTTTTTCTCTTTAAATCTAGGTTCAAAGTGAATGTCGGTGCCCTGTTCTGATGATCTGAGAGCGGCTGATGAAAACTCCCCTTTTACAGTTGTTTTTTTCTTCATATACGATGAGGTATCATTCCAAACTCAAGAGCGTTGGTTCCATAAACTGTGTGTTAGTTGAGGTACATTCAAATAGAGACCACAACTATGAAGGATTCGCAGTTTTAAAATGTTCCATGAGTTTTACAGTCGTCCTCGGTCTCTCTGGACTTCTCACTACACCGCTTATTCTCTCATACGGGTTCAATGTCATGCTGTATGCATAGGAGCTAAATTAGGTGAGCGTGCAGTCATCATGCTAACATTCATCGAACAATACGGATCCTTGAGGCTGGCCTGTTCGGTAAGACTCGCCAGCATCCCATCCACACCAGGGATGAGCGGATTTTCCGTACCCGGTTATCCGTTTTGCCGTTATCCGCAGGTTTTGGCCTATCCGTTGTCCGCACCGTTATCCGGGCTTTTGGCGCCGGATAACGGTGCAGATAAGACCTTACTCGACCTAGCGCATTTTGCGCCGTCAGTGGCTTACGATTTTGTAGCAAGGTGGGAGAAGGTGATACAGACTTGTACCTCCCAAAAAGAAATGCTCTTGCTCATGTTTTTGAATCGTCCTACAAAGTCAGGCAATGACCTCAAAAGCACAATTTACTCGTAAAATTATCAACAACGTTGGCTAATGTTTGGCCAGTAGCAATGTTGAAATTTGATAGAATGGAGCTATCCCGGAGCCTCATACGGTAAGACAATAGTTGCTCTTGATTGTTGTTGAGAACTCCTGTATGTCAGCTTTACTGGTTAGCTTTCGGTATGTTAATACCTTCTTCGGACCTACAATGTGTCTACATACTGCAGCAAGTATTCAACAGTCAACATTCACAACTAACCAAACAAGTGGCAAAATAGTACAATACATACACCGCTCACTAGAGGCCCCTCTAGAAAGAGAACTACTAGAAGCCCTGGCGATAAAGCGACTGTCCCCCGAAATAAACAGCAAAGACGAGCTCATGGAAGCATTGAGGCTTATCATGTAGGGGCGATTGTGACATCGTCACATATCACGTCGCGTTAACAAGTAGCTCTTATTCGTCTAAGAACTATATTGTTGTTCTGTTGTATTATTTTGCCACTTGTTTAGTGTTTGGTTAGTTGTTAATGTTGACTGTTGAATACTTGCTGCAGTACGCAGACACACTGTAGGTCCGAAGAAGGTATTAACATACCGAAAGCTAACCAATAAAGCTGACATACAGGGGCTGCGATACATGAAACGACATTGAAGCAAACCAACGATGGTTAGCGTGGTTGGTTATCGTAGAGGTTACGGAGTGCTAAGAGACGCAGAACGCAAAAGTTGGTTTGCTAGCCTGGTTTCGCCTGGTTATACGTTCGTGAATCCCAGCCCAGGAGTTCTCCACAAAAATCAAGAGCAACTAATGTTGAAATTGGTGACCTCGCAGCTCGCAGACGTTTCCTCGCAAGGTTAATTTCGACTATTCATTGAACCCTACTGATTCTATCAATTTTTGAATCTATTGATGTAGTAGCGTTTGAAAGTCAATACGATCGTAACAGTCAGGCAGTGCTATAATAGAAGGTCTATGAGAACTGCACAAAAAAATTTAGGAAGCAAAGCTTCAGCCCCCTTCACTTTCCGCCCCCTCCCACCATTCCCCACCCCAAAACAAAACCTTTGAAGAACTATCCTTTGAATACCTCATTTTGTACTGAAAAGACACGGACACGTATCATCGCGAGCAGCTAATGTGCCAATCATATTAAAAAATATCTAAATGTCACTGGAAACTGTTGTATTCATGGCAAACTCCCAGTTACTATATTTAAACCTACTCACTACCTATTCATATTCATGACGCCGTTCTCAGCATTGTGCTCAGAATGACGAATTTTGATTACAAAAGGATGAATAATGTGTGTTAATCCCGCCCCACAATATTCATGTCATGTCTCACTTCTATCATTTTTAGCATTGTAGAATGTGGTGTCTTGTAGCATCTGGATCACTTATCCGCTATCCAGTAGCCGTTATCCGGCCATTTTTGGCCTATCCGTTATCCGCACCGTTATCCAGGTCGTGGAAAATTTCGTATCCGCTCATCTCTGATCCACACGTGACACGTCTACCGCGCTTCATTGCTATGCTTCGTTTACGAGGAACACACTGACAGTGTGCATACTCTTAAGCAATTCCATCCATTATGATGCGTTGCGGTGGACCTCGCCCACCTTGTCACTTGGCCTGTCGCCATAATCGAGCCGTCCATGTCTACCTCGCTTTCCGCCCCGTCAAACGGCGAGTAGTTTCCGGTGGCACACTTGGAGGAGCAGCCGCTGCCATAAGCAAAAATACACCTTGTTTATCGTGATTGTACGGCTATCGACCAGTTTTACTCGAAGCTTGACCGAAAAATGCAGCATGTTGGCTGGTTAAGTAGCTTTTTTGAAACAGAAAAACCCACAAACTACTAAAAAAAATGGGATGTTCATTATGGAGGAATAACTCGGGAAAACAAAATCATATGGTGAATTTTCGAATTAGTCAATGTAGATGCATACAGTCTTCGAGGGATCGTATGTTCCTAGAAATAAAAAGGGACTGTAGAGACTAGTAATAAGGGAGAAGGTAGTACATGAATGGACGAAAGCTTAGCATAGAAATGTAATCCAGCAGTACCACGTACCGTTAAAAATTAGCTGTGTGGTGGCTCTTTCCAATATGTACATAGGTGTCATCACTATGTTCTAACGATTTGATGAGGGAACCTACTTCTGAGAATTTCGAGGAACTATTTCCCCTCTACCACCACAAAATTCTTGTCATCACACTCATCATTTTTCTTTATTAAAAATAGAAATTTTCCGCTTTGCGCTCTCAGATTCGAGGGGGTTCTGCAACAAGAAAGTGCTTCTTGAAATCGTCTGCTTCGTTTTCTAGGTTCGATTAATCTGTGTTGGAAAAAGGGAATTCTTTGCAGTTTAAACCTTTATAAGGAATTCTTCGCATTCCACACTTTTACAACTCCCTGGGTATTTTTTTGACAGAATCCCATGTTTTGCGGAAATTTTTGCCTTCTACACTTCGCTTCCTGTTTACAGTCACTGTGCCCCTACGATTATCATAATACGCGTTATGGAACAGATTTCAGATTGAGGTCTTACTCCCACCCTCAACTGTAATTAAACCTAACGGAAGTATTGTAGAATAGAGCAACTAGCAGCTATATATCTCTGAATGCTTTACCATTTTTTGTAATTCCCAGTTCTCCCACATGTAAATAAATGTAAAAGAGAAGGATTCTCTCGATTGCAATCACTCAACACATGATTAGTCATCGCCGTGACACAAATTTCTCATTTGCCTCGCGCGTGTTGGCACTTTATGTGCTACTTGCAGATGCGACCACTACTTTGTCCCTTGATTATAAAGTTGCTTTCACAGGCTCTAATCCCCTAGTTTAGCTCGCAAAAACGGCGCAGGAGGATCATGTCATTGCCTTGCAGAGTTCCGTTGCAATGTTACTATTTCCGGTCATTCACTTTCTTTCTCGCCTTGTTTTTCCCTGTCAGCCATCGAAATTGGATCTCGCAAAAGCCGCATCTCGACAACATAGGCATATCTAATCCATTTCCTGGGCTAATGCCAACCTAAAAATGTGTCGTCTAGAAATGAAACGGAAAGAATGTCGACGGCAAACATTATGCATTCTCTCGCTTGTGCTTCTAGTTGAACAACAAAGTGATATGAATGGTTGATTGAAATTGTATACGTACTTGCGCAAATGTGAGCCTATTGACTTAAGTGCCTGCGATGAGAGCATTGCTCCTTAATGTCTTTGTTATTACTGGAATTCTTAATACTTTAGACTCAAATAGATCTCATACTGTAATGTAGCTATTACGTGCACCTTTCTGATTTTGCTTCCTTGGAAACCTGCATGATTTTCAGTTCTTATGAACCTTTTCCCAAAGTTCAGCAACGATTGATGATGTCACCCACATTTCATGAACGCGTTTGCTTTGTCCACTCTTACCAATGAAGATGCTACTTAATAAGGGGTTCATTCTGAGGTTCTCAGTAGAACCAGCTATGTTCCTCTAGTAGTTTTAGCGGAAATAATGGAGCACTTCATTAAAATAAGTGGTCTTCAAGAACACACAGCTATTCATTGCAGTTGCGATAAATAGCATGAAGATCAATGCACACGATAGATTTAGCTATCGGGTTTTAGTTGGGCCTGTTCTCGCTACATACAATAAAAAATGGATGAGCTTACTGCTACTTTCGAAGGTGTTTATAAGACATGCCTCTTGTCTTACTACTTTTGCGTAATCGCAATCCACTGAGAAAATCATGAAACAGAAATCATGAGTGGATCCACTAAGGTTCAATGTAATACAGTTCGATGTAATTATCACACAAAATTCTTTTCTCTTTTACTCACTCTAGTTTCTTTCATCATTTCTTTGTTGTTTTCATAGTTAGAGAGAGAGCATCCCTTTTGCATTCTTGTTTTTTTTTTGCTCCTTGGAGCCGAGGGCAGTAGTGAAATACATGATGTAACACCTACTCAAACAAAGATTCAAGCCAGATAGGTTTCATTCCGATCTACAAGCCTGGTCTCTTGCACCTCCCTTGTTACTAACGGTAACGTATTCGCTCAATCTGTGGCTTTTTTGCTTCATATGTATGTGATTCTGCAGATTGTGCTGCCACCCCTTGTATTTACTAAAGCCGAATACCACTATAAATACACGGGAATACATATTGCGTACGTTTCCTTGCTCTATAGGAATATCAAAAATTTCAAACTTTGTCTCTGGTTTATATACATCTAACAGCTTATTGCTTTATTATCTCGATGTGGAGTCATGTCCACTCACGCTTCACGAATGATATCGCTAGAAACCGGCTGAAGGGTTGCGAGACCAACAAAGCTCTGTCAACTAACAAGTAACAAGATAAACAGTAGTCCTTTAGGTCGTATGGACCTCCTTGGAACTCGGGAAATATAATATCATTATGGTCGTCTCTTGGTATTCCGTCATCATGGGTGTTTTCTCTATTTTTATCTTATTTTTCTCTATTTCTCTATCTTCTTGTTGCCATTTATTGTCATCACTTTCTTGGGTGGAGCTCTGACGAACTTCATCTGTCATCTGTTCTCTGCTGTTTGTGGTATTTGGAAGTGATCCAAGCTTTTTCCTATTGGCCTTGGTCGCACCATTATCCGCATCCAGCAGCTTCTGGACCTAGCCTATTCATGTCTTCCTCATGACTGTCCCTCCTTAGCAACTCGAACTGCATCGGTGATCAGGACTTATGAATATAAGGAATTTCCTCCTAGTTTTTATAATTAGAGCGACTGGATCAGCGGGATTGTGTGGAATGTTTGGTGACACCTACTTTGAGTGCAAAAATGACGCAGTGCTAGCCCCTTAAGCTCATTAAAACACCTCGATATAGATGTGACAACTAACCAACATTAGGGATCAATTAGGCATCAATTTGAGACAGAAGTTCCATGGTTGGCCTTATACATCGCTAGAGGAGCAATCTAGATGGTGTTCTCTAATACATATCAGGTTGCATCCCTTCTCCATCTGATTGTTCAAGTATGAAGTGTTTTCGAGAAATTTCGAACAAAGCTTCTTTGACAACCTTAAAAATCCCGCACAAAATGCCTCGTGCTAACATGCAAGTTTGCAATACGCGTATCATCAAAAAAGACGATTTAGATGCTCAATAACTCTCCGAGGTTTCTGATATGAGCCTCAGGAGGCTGAATGAGCGCATAGCCTTAGGCAGGCAGTATCACAGGGTTAATTCTACCTCAATTTTCCATAGGGCTTCAGCGAGAGGCTCAATAATTATGCACGAGCACGCTGCGCTATGATCATGCTTAGTATTCCGAGATTCAGTGGATTGGATATTAGGGACCATAGAGACTGTCCCGTGAATATGTATCTTAACCATTGCGAAATCTCAACCATCCACAGATGTTGCGCAGCTTCAGAGTTGCTCTAGATAATAGTAAAAATAAAAACAAATATAAAAATAGAAGTAATTAGTAGTAAAAGTTCATTGCTGGCCAAGTGCGGTTTGGCGTAAGCAAAACGTGTCGTCACGCGTTCCGTGTTTTCATCAGTTTCATTAATTAATTCAATTCCTCATCAAGTTTCACCTGGTTGTTTTTGTTCCTCAGGATTTCACCTGGATGAAATTATGTGCTGTTCTTACTGTTCAGTCGTTCACGTGGCGGCTTCCCAGAAGGGGAATGCCGCCACATGTGCCCTGTCGGAATGAGTCATATGTACTTCTTACTACTGACGATTATTACGGTCATTACATAAGTTTGCCCTGGTTTTGTGATGGTATGTTTGAAGTGTTATAAGTGTTATAAGTGGCGCCTTATTTGACTTTCCAACATTTATAAAAGACTTTAACACGTTCGCGACCTTACGCTTTTGGCATGGTGTGTCACATGGGACACACGCGCTTTTGCACAAGTGGGACCCGTGCTCAAGCGCTTGAGCACGTGGTCCCACGTGGTAGGAATTTTTCCTCCGCCGCATAGTATCCGGAATTTGTGCAAATCTGGACCCTATCTTTTTCTCTTTTGTGAACGCCAATAGTGTTTCCAAATGTTTGTCATCCATTCAATTTATACTGATCGGTGTTTCTCTTTCATGTGTATCGTTTTCTCTGGTGTATGTTTCAACCACGCATTAAAAATAGTTTGAGTGAAGATCTGCTCTGCCCAGTGCATGTATAGAAAGCTTGAATACTTGTTAGTATAACACTACATAGAAGTTTGCTAATTATGACTGCTTCACAGAAATATAACTCTGAAAAGAGCAAAGCACATACCCTCGTGAGCCTTCCTTCCAGTAAAGCATTTTTCCGTTTTGTTCAAAAATTTTTGTCCGACTTCGTGATGAACCCTTCCAAAAGGCAGACTTGCGAGCGTCAGTTCTAGAAATACTAATAGGTTCATAATGTTGCACGAGCGAAACCAAAAAAAAAGAAAAAAAAAGAAAGGACGTCCTTCGGGTGCTTATTCTCTATAGCTCCTTCAGTCTCATATGTGTTTCCGAGCAATCTCATAAACCAGCGCTCATGTTGAATATTGGAAGTTTTGACCATGGTCAATTTCTCTTTGCTACTGAGTCGAATTTGAGTGAAAGGATCTGCTTTATGTCCAGGTATATCAACAATATGCGCAGATTTCGGAGAAATCACGCCTCTCCCCCTCACCCCTACGTGTGCCCTCATTTTGGTGGTTGAACTTTCCAGAAAAGCAAAGAGCTGAAAACATTTAAATTGTGGATTATGTAAGCAAGACCTGCACTCAGTCTAATGCTAGTCATCAGATCGCTCGGATGGGGAGAATAGAAATTTAAGATTGAGTGACATCTACTACTTCCCTACTACGTTTTTTGCTTCGTACCTCATGGAATTCAGTCGCTGGGGACCTGCAACAAAAACACGGAGATATGACGCTTGTGATGAAAACGCCTTTTCGGATTTATATATTCTTCAATAGAAAATTTTCCGAAGTGGGAAATTGAGTAACAATCTAATAGTTGTCAACATTTCGAGCGCAGCAATTTACGGCTTTGTTTGCCCACGAAGGGCAATGCGATTTTTACGGTAGTTCACTCTTGAAAAGAGCCTTCTGCTAATTTCACTTATGGAATGATGCTAAAACTATGTATCTCTAGTACATTTGGGTACATTTGGGTAGCAGTGGAGCTAACAGACGGAAAAGGGGGGGGGGGGGTCGTGGAGAGGGGTAGCAGAAAATAGTGGTGCCTCCGCTGAAAAAGGAACATGATGACTGGAAATGGAAAAAGATATCGAAAGTTAAAATTATAAAATTGGACTTTTTTGTCGTAATGAGATTTTCAGGAGTTTAAAAGGATATATAATGTAGAACATCTACTTATGTTTAATACGTTTAGTATCCTTTTCGTGCATTACCCTTATATGGATTCTAAACTAAGGATATGCCTTTTCTGCACTCATCTGTAAGGGAAAAAGTTATCTTAAAGTATTTAAAAGTTTTGATATGATTAAAATCAAATGTTCGAATAATGATGAGAAGAAGAAGTTGTTGCTTTCCTCCCTTTTGTTCTATATTCATCTGCTTCAGTGCACAAGCCAGCGTCGTTGTGAGATGCAGCATTCGGCATGAGTAATTTTTTCTCGGACTCATCTGCCAGATATTACTACTTCTTTGTGAGATACGCCCGCTTGAATTTTGTTTTTGTGAGCCAGTCGATCACACAAATTTTTCTCCGAACGTTCGGAGGTTTCTTCGCTACCATATGCGGAAGAAACATCTCGAGTTGTTCCAACGGAGCGAATGTTTCTTCCTCCGGGACGACACCCTGTCAACACTGCGCTCGTGATTGATTTTGGAAATCCTATGCTGTTTACCCATATGCGAGTATGCATAAATCGGAGAAGAACGGATGATTGCAAAATTTCATCACATCCTCACTCAACTAGTTCACTCACTCTGGGATGAATTTTTTCGCTCTTCTTTAAGTATCGAGGACTAACTATAAACAAACTGAACACGCAAACCAATGCAGCCATTGATATTTGAGCTTAGTTTTGGCACTATTGAGATTATACGGGTGTAGAAAGGCCTGAACCGGCTCGTCTTAATGATCATTACGAACGAGCCATTGCATGGTATCATACGTTGGCTAGCTCGTGTTTCGTGTAGCAATTAACGCTACATATACACATATCTTTGACACATGCACACTAATGAAGAGAGGTGTTGGTACTACTCATTATATGTAATCTCATTTCTGAGCGAACTGCTCTGCAACTCAATTTTATGTCTGCTATAGTTTGCGTATTTTGTCATCCGGCTTTCCATTGTTCCCAACCTCCATGGGCTTTTACTGGCTAAATCATATATCCTAAGAAAAAGAGCTCTTCTCCGGTTCTCATATATAATTCACAGTAAGTGCGCTGACTGCCTCAAGTAATTTCACCTCTGAGAGGAATAAACAATTACAGAGGTAATTGCCAAGTGCTGCGTACACGTTCGACTTCCAGGTGCGTACTTCTATCCAGTAATGGTGGTGTAAGCTAGAGCTAAACGTGACGTCTGAGTTGAGCCTTCTCTAAAGTCTTTCATGCTCCAAGTCAAGGAAGGAACAGAATGTTTTGGAGATAGGCTATTCCTCTTCATCTTTGATCATATGTGAATATTAAGTCTGTTGTGAGGATAGTGAACAAGCCAACATATTCTCTGAGACTTTGTTAATTGCATTATGAGTATTTCACCTTTCATTTATCCTTGAGTAACGCCTAGAAGGCATGAGTTGTGATTAATTATAAGAAAGCGGCTGTTGAAAGACGTAGTTTATATTGTCGAATGAGTGCTCACAAATCTGCTGGCGGCGGAACGGCTGAGGGCAGCTAGTCCCTCGCTTTGCGGAGAGCTCAACTTGCTGTGAAAGCCGTCGCGCTTATTAAATCCTCGCTCGAGTTGTGGCATAGTGGATCAGAGGGTTCCACTGCTGGGAGCACCCAGTTGCATCGAAGTGAGCTCACCTCTTACAAATAAAGTGCTCGGAAATCGACTGCTTTGCCATTGTGAGAGGTGACGATCAGTGCTTTCCCATGATGTCAGCATGAGTAATTGGTTCTGGCATAGGTTCCTCGCGAAGCGGATTGGATGGGCTATCCACATTTGATCCTGGACATGAACCAATAGTGGATCTGCTGTAATCACAGTAATCTGCCGCAACGATCAAGCGTGATTTGAAGGAGAAAATTCAGAAATGCATCCGATGCAACAGCATAAGCGGTAAGCAGTAGGGACATGAATTATAAGCTTTAGAGGATAAGAAGTTCGCAGCAACATCTTTAGCAGAGTCATTCTGGAACTAATCACTAGCCGAAAATCTATTAAGAAGCACTGGAAGTCGTGTAGAAGCTCTTTTCTTTCTCTGTAAGCACATCCTCATCATTTCCCAGTGTAAGTTTACCTGAACTAAAGGCAATAAAACTTAGATACCATCCGGAAAATAATTCATCTTTGACCCTTGCTTTATTTTTATTTTGTCGTAGTCAAAAAAAAAAACAAGTGATATGACTAAAATGTTTGCACCCTGTACGGAAGATATGTTATAGCTGACAATGCTGCTCGAGTTTGGTTCAGCGAGCCCGCAGATGACCAAAAAACCAGGGGATGGAGTTTAACAGCAAGCGGTGGGACTCACCTACGTACAGTGGACGAGTTATTCCAGTCATCCCCATCCACATTCGTTGCCCCCATCAACCACCGCTCTCTCGCCTCTCATAAAGCTTGGATATCTAAAATATTTGATAAACCAAAACACGTTCACTACAGTCTAAAAATAAAGCATCTTCTTGTGCCCACTTGTGGAGAGAACTTTTGCACAGGTGTATTGCTCAGCTAAGCCAAATTTGGTGACTCATCGCTGTACATGTAATGCAGGCGGAAAACATGCTGTCCATAGTAACTCGCTCCGCACCTGGTCACCCTTTCCTGACACCACACATGTACGGAAAGTTGTTCTCGGTGTTAAAAATGTCCACTTTTGCGTTCTTCTATGACATTCCATGCGTTCAGACGTCTCAACAAAGGGTTCGCAAGCAAAGTTCAGGGAGGCCCTCGACTTTTGGACTTGACATGCTCAGGCATCAGCATATGCGGCGTAAAACTATTTTTTAGTGGAAATTTCACAGAATAGAGTGTTTGATCGATCCGCATGTATCTACAACTCTTAGGATTTTATTCGCTCTAGCCGAACATGGACAAAACCACAGCAAGATCTATATCAGTGTGCAATGTGCGAGCTCGAAACCAAGACATATTCAGCTGGGCATTATAACTATTCTCCTGGTAATGGTAATGGTACCTATTTGATTTGATTTGCAAGCTCATTTTCTGATAACCATGCAACCGGAGCTCAGCTCAAACACCGTAGTGACTCAAGGTTGAATTTTTTTTTTGACGTTGCCTTTTCCCGTCCCCATAATTGCTGTTAACAGAAGAGAAACTTCAGCAATAGTTGAGGAGAGGAGGATAGCAAAAGGGAAAGGAGGGAGAGAGAGATAGGGAGAGAGAGATAG
>KN726911.1:16032-33149 GCA_000816745.1 Ancylostoma duodenale
GAGAGAGAGAGAGAGGGGTCCACTTCTTAAAAGGGGCTTTGACCTCGGCGCATTACGATGTTCGAGCTCTTGCTGCAAAGCTATTAAAGTTACTTTTCAAACGCAGCACAAAGCACTCTTACCTGTGAAGTGCCGCTTAAAGGCAGCATCCACGGAAAATTTCGTTGCGGAGATTCTGAAAGTTTTGAAAGACCGTGGACTTGGAGAATACTATCGCCGTAGAAGCTGCTCTGAAAGTGTCCTTTTACCTACTTACAACGACATCGCCGAGGACCAGACGGACTTATTTATCAGCTGATTGTACGTGTTTCCCGGTGGCGTTCGGTTGCGATAGAGCACCGAAATCCTTTTGGGGCACGAGAAGGATCGATTGTCAGCTGATCTACTTGCCAAACCACCGCCCTTCTAAGGTGAATTTCCTCAACATTTACTTGGAATCAAACCAATTTTCCCCATTTTTTTTCTGTTTTTGTAACTGTGTGTCTTTTTCATTATTGTTCTAGGGTAGTTATAGGTGTTTGACTAGTATAAAAGCAAGTTTCTGTCAAAACTTTAATTTTATCCCGTTTTTTCCCAGTTAGCGAATTCCGTGAGGTTTTAATATCCATGTGGCTTCTTTGTTAATAGGTAATAATCTTCCAATGGTTAATCGTTTTCCTGCCGTGCGGAGATGCTGCGTTTCAGAAAAAATAACTGATTTCGCGCAGATCCGCTTGGTGAAAAAACTGCCTCATCGATCTTCCGCTATCGGTCCTCATCCCCTAGCTCGCACAACTTGGCCGGATCTGTTGGAGATAAGGCAATTATTAGCTTCCGAAAACAGTGTTTTTGAAGCTAACGGAAAGTTTTGTCCTTGGGAAAGTGTTGAGCACCCTCCATCCCTCCCAAACATGTCGAAATCTTAAAGTTGAAAATTTCCGTGGGTGCTGCCTTTAACTGGCACTTTTACCTTGCAGTAAGATCACCATTCTGTTGGAATTACTGCAACTTTGTATTCTCACAAGGGAATGCTAGCGATTGATTGTGCGCCCGCCTTTAATAAAACAATCATTATTTTCTACCATAGCTATGGAAAATCTAACTGGTAACGGCAGACGTTGTGCAACACATCACTGCTCCATGGCAACAGAGAAGAAGCCCAGCACTGACAATATGATGAACAAGCTGCATTGTCTCATACAGTGGGTATGGGTTAAAAAAACGCTGCACATAACACATCCCTCTATGCCTGCTAAATTGTCCATAAGCAGAACGGTTGGAAGGCATAGAGCACCGTAATGAGGAGGCAATTTTCATCACCTTCTGAAGACACCGAAAACACGCTATCAGCCCAGCTTCGCCCGAAATCAACTTGCAGCACCTACTTGCAGGCAACCTTCTAAGTTGCAAGTCGTTGTCAACAAGTTTGACGTCATCATGTCACACAGAAGCAAGTCATCAGCAACCTTTTCTTAGGACAACCTTCCACAAAGAAGAACCAAAACAACTTGTCCACAAGCTCTTGGATGGACAGCTTGTCGACAAGAAAGGGCGAAGACGAGTTGTCAACAAGCTTCGTTGCGAGGCAGATTTGGACGCGATCAGAAACTTGTTCGCCAGATGCTAGCCAGGAAGTTGGTTGTTAGGATAATGAGTTGTCAGGGACTGGAAGAACATGAAGCTTTATGCAACCGAACATTCAGAGTTAGTTTCGTTTGTTTTGGTGTCTTGAAAGCACTTTTTGAGAACGGGCTAATTATGGTGCAAAAGCAGAAACGCCTTTGCTAGAAGTGCTAAAAGAAAGAGAGTCTGCAGCTTCACACCAGTGGCCTCCTTTCTTGGGAAAAGAGTTACGAAGACTTGAAGAAAATGGTTCCGATGCGTGATCTCCAGTGTGGATTTTCTTCTCTCTGAATGAAAAAAAGTTATCAAAGAGAAAAGGGGATAAGCAAGAGCATTGCGGAACATTCTATTGCTTGGTTGTATGGCAGTAATGTCGAAATTTGGTTGGAATTTCCAAAAAAAAAAAAAATTCAGTGAGTATTGGGCATTGTGTTGTTGAGGCTTTTTGCTTGGGAATATCATTCGATTGCTTATAATTACGCATTGGTTCTGCTAAGAAAGAACTGGCGGTGGCGACAACGAATCCTGTGAATTATCGGTCTTCTGCACTTGGCAGTTGCTGGAAAATCCGCCGCAAGTTGAGGCATGCAGGGACATCAGTGTGACATCCTCAGCGATTCATAATGATTGTTGTTCATTTACTCACCACCCCACTTATTTCATCCCCTCTCATTTCTCATGGACGCTTACGCACTGGTATTAGGTAGGCAGATTTCGTTTAAGGACATTTCTCATCGCAGTACTTGCACATTTATTCGATTCGATCATTCGAAAGTTCGCATATTCAAAAATCTGATTTTCCGAACCAAGTCGGATAATCGAGGTTCGATCATTCGAATATTCGAAGTATTCGACATTCGAACGTTCGAATAAATGTGCAGTGACGTATGGATTGAATCATCACTAAGCGTTATTTCTCGCGATCTGACGAGTATTGTTCGGCACTCCCAAATGCAGAATTACCAGCTGAGGGGGAGAGGATGAGGGGGAGGGGGGTGGCGGGGGAGGTGGACGGTGTTTGATGAGAAGAAGGATCCCAATGGCTTTGGAGTTCTGGACAGCCATAATTTCAAGGATGAGGTTGATAAATATTGTTCTAAAAACAAGTAGTATAATAATTAATATACAGGGAGGGCCACAAGTTATTACACACGGTTTGCCGGCTTATTTATCTGTACTGATCGAATCATTTTGCTGATCTGATGCTAGTTGATAGGGCTGGATTTAAGCTACGTTTCAACTGAAAATCCGTCGTGAAGGCTTGCGAGATTGCAAAAAAAAATTTCGAGGCAAACCTTCAGTGCTCATCTTCGGCGCCGCCAAACGCATTCATTCCGTAATTTCTGGGCAATACCATGGAAAAAACAGTTCTTGTAACGATTCGAAGTGAAGTAAATCACTTTCTCGCCTCGCTAAATACGATTACGAGATAATCACGCAAAATTCAGGCAAAATGTCTGTTCGTAAGAGCAGACAACAATGCTGTTCCAAACCTTACTTGATTAAGAAGACAAAGTCTCACATTTTGAAACACAAATATGGCCCATACCGGAACCCATTTATGGTTTTTTTAACAACCATATGTAGCATTTTCGATTTAGTTTTCATATCGCATCTACATAAAAGCAAAGTGAGTAAAAATTGGCTTCAACGGGATCCCAGAATAGCCATAGTTTTTTCCCTCCCCTTCTTTTTCCTATCCAATTTCGTGAAATGCTGCGTGTATCAGTGGTAAGCTCAGTTGCTGTTTCTTTCTTTCGAAATCGATGATTGAAGTTCTCATTGAAGAATCGCGGATTCTGCACTCAGAATTCTCATAACGGCAATCATCTTCTAAAAATGAGTATAAAGGCCAACTGCTCCAAAGCTAGTGCATCTTGCCAATCTCTGCCTCGGCTCATAAATACTTTAAAGCTTTCTCTATTTGGCTGAGTAAAAAGCGAGATAAAGCAATGCTTCCCGGTGGAGAAATTCCTGCGCAAACGTTGCACAATAACTTATGATCTGTCCCGTATAAATCATGTACAGTAAGGAATTAAACTTGTCAAGTTTCCCTGTTCAATTTATTAGGTGTGCTCGAAAAACTTGCCCTCATATTCTCGAAGGAAGCACCCTTTGCCCGCCCCTCTCCTCTGCGTCCACCGCTGCATGCTGTGCATAAGAAGAGTCAAGCATTATCTGAATTAGAAGCACATGAATAATCACATACATGCAGGCATACAGGGAATCAAAGCATCTATGCATGAGTGCGCCTTCACAAGCTGATTCTTTGACTCAATCAGTGTCGGTGCTATAAGCGGTGATCACTGGTTTACGTTATGTAGTAATTATATGTATAAGCATCGTTTCAAGCCAAGCTACTCCTGAGCTTTACTTGGATCTGCTCCAAGATACTTGCTTTGACTTCTCAGCTTTGTTTGCAAGTCGACCGAATGGAATTAATGAAATCAAGTCATATCTCAGCCGCTTCTTTGTTCTCAGAACAAATGAAAGACTTTAAGTCATAACAATGGTTGTCAATACGATCAATGTAGCAAGTATACTAAAGTGTAACTTTGACTGCTTTGATTGAATCTGTTCTATAAAATAACGTTCGTGCAGAATTAGCTGGGATTAGCCGCAATTAGTATCCTCTCCCTCCTCAAGCCCACTACTGCATCACTTTGCCTAATCGTCATAGCTCGTAGCTGACTGGAGCATTTCCGCTCGTGCATGTCCACAAATCCGCACGCTTTTCACTCATGTACACCTAATAAACCTCTTAGCTCTTCCAGTCGCTGCTTCTCTTAATGGCTTAGCGTCACATGCATTTTCGCATGTGAAGCTCTTCTATGCTATTTTATGTTTTGCACTCCGGCAAATTTCTAAAACGCAATTTTCTGGAGTAATCTCGAGAGCTCGACTCATTCAGCGCAATCTCAGATGCTATTCACGTGGATAAATCCGGAAAATGTTAATCCGGTCATATGCTTGTGTTGAGCAACCACATCTCTCACATTATTGCCCTTGAACGAACATGAAATATTGTAATAAAGAATCGAGACACTATGTACTAGAGGTAAGATGAATGTCTTCGGAAATGAAGGCATTAACAGATGAAAAGGCCTATCATTACACTATTTAGACGTTGATATTCCTCTGAGAAGTTCATGTAGTGGGAGTCTTGCCGATTCAATAATTGGAATGTCGCAAAAACTCCGCCAAGTTGATTGCTTTCACCTAAATGTTCAAAATAATCAAATAAAGCCAATTTAGCCAATTTGTTGACTTTGTATCTTGTAATTTCTATTGTTATTAGTTCTGACTCTTACTAGTACTGACTTTTGAGGCCGCCTATATGTTATTGGGTGTTAATATAAGTCCTTGCGCTTTTTTAAGTCGCGTGTTTTCTTTGTTCCTATGTCATTATTCCCTAAAGTGCTCAATATCTTCCGCAAGCCCATTCCTTTTTCTTCAGTAATGTCATCATTATTTTTCAGAAAGATTGATTTCCTCAATTATTACTCTTAAGAAGAAAAATGCCAAGTGGAGAGAAGACAACCATTTTCTCTTTGCACTTAATAGGGACCAAAAAGCATCCAGTGCTCTTCGAAGACGTGAACGTCATCTGTATATATAAAAGTGAAAGTTTGTTTGTGTGTTTGTGTGTGTGTTTGTGTGTATGTTCCTTATACAAATCGCGGAGGATGAACCGATCGGGACCAAATTTTGCAGATAGGTTCTTCGGGGGCCGGCGGAGGTTATAGGCTACTTTTCACCTGGGATTATCGATTGGCTTATCGATTATATCGATTTTATTGGTTTGTCGCTAACTTTGCCCAGAGGTCGATGAGGGCATGTCTACTGGGGTTCTTCAATACGCTGGACACGAATATGGCAACCATTTTCGGCGAAATATCGATTTATCGATTTTATTGATTTTTCGCTGTTTTTGCCCAGGGACTCGCGAGAACATGTTTAGTAGGGTTCCTCAATACGCTGAGCACGAATATGACAACCATTTTGGGCGAACAATCGATTTATCGATTTTATTGATTTTTCGCTACTCTTGCCCACGGAGCCGTTAAGGCAAGTCTACTGGGGTTCTTCAATACGCTGAACACGAATATGACAACCATTTTGGGCGAAATATCGATTTATCGATTTTAATGATTTTTCGATTTTATTGATTTTTTGCCATTGTTGCCCAGGAGAGGCGATAAAAACATATCTACTGGTGCATCTCAGTGCGCTGAACACCAATATTACAACCGTTTTGAGCGAAATATCGATTTATCGGTTTTATTGATTTGCCGGGTCGGCGTTTTTGCACACGGATCGGTGAAAACGCGCCTTCTGGGATTTTCCGAAACGCTGGACGTGGATAAGGCAAACAATTTGGAAGAGTTTATTTACCAACAAGGCAACTTCACCCTGTTTTTTGAGGGAGGGAGGGAGGGGGGGGGGGAGTGAAGAAGGATCATGTAAGCTGATCATCAAATGATGGGTATTTTGAAAGGATTCTTTCGGTTCAACAGGTGTTGGCACCGGCTTTAAATGGCCGGGAGAAATGTAACACCCGAGCGAAGCCGGGTACACCTTCTAGTGTAATATAAACGCAAGAGGGCATTATCAATCAAGTTCTTGGAGGGTGAGTTTGACGATGTTGCCAATTTGGGGCCCAACAATATCATAGGTTACGATGACTAGACCCTTGCGACTGATCTCCTTCAGCTGAACTACTTTACTCAAATGATACGTTTGAGCAGCAAGGTGTTTGTCTAGGCCATCGAGTCGCCAGTTTGCCCATCGAGCAATTCCCACGCCTTCATGGAAGAAATGCGGTTGGTCGAACTGGTTCACGTCTCCGAGATAAAATTTGTCTTCTTTGAGCTTGAAAGATCGCTCGTAAGCAGTTGCTTAGACCTTAACGTCTACTTCTCACTTAGCACAGATAGTTTGAGCGGTTTTGGTGGTATTTCGAGGTCCAATGGAATGTCAGGAAGGGCGGGTGTCGATAATGCTGTTTTTCATGAAATCATCCCTCCATTTCGTACGCCTAAATGTAAGGTAATTTGTTAGTATTACAAAAACTATTGCAATGCACTTGTAGAGCATAAATAACGCTTTGGGATCGTATATGACATTCATCTAAAAGGTAACAATTATGTGGATTTAGCTGCAATTGAAAAAAAAAGCGCAAGGACTCATGTCAACATCCACACATTCACCTTTTATGAACTTATCATTGGAAATTACTAATGGAATTCACTCCAATGCTATAGGACCTCCAGATGAGCACAAGGAAATCAGATATTATTTTTCCCCAAATTTCCCCTTTTCTGTATCCGCATACTGCTGGAAAAGGTATTAGGCGTACGAGACGGGATGTTGAGACTTCGCGTCATGAGTGCCTCCTGCAGCTAAGAGTGCATCTTTCAGGTAAGTGACATTGACGTAATTACTTGTGTGCCCACCGCATATGAGACATGTGAGAATGTTCTTGTCAGCTTCCTATGTAACGGTCTTCTTCACGTAAGTGCGACCGTGAAAATGTACAACAAATGAATCTTATCACGCAGACGCAGAACCGCAGAACACTTACAATCCTCTTACAAGGGTGGCCGAAATTTATGGGCGTCACATTAAATGATATTTTTTTTACCAGCCACAATTATTCCATCTTTTTTATTGTGTCAGCTGCGCAACCACTTGAAAAATTAGTTTCACTGGAAATTTCAAAAGTTGCCTATTTTGGCTTCGATACAGGCCTTGGAACTTGTCGTCCCGCAATTCTGTGGTCGCCTCACCAATTTCTGACCGAGATTGTCTAAGTTCACGACATTGATGTTTAATGTTGTGATACTCTTGTTCTCCAGTTTTCCTTCAGTAGAATTTCACATGAAGAGATCCATGCTATTCAAATCTCAAATGCAAAAATACCATTGATTCTCGTAGAGGAATCCGGGGATTGCATCCTCCAGGTAGGCAATTGTGATTTTGACCCCTTCATTTGAAGAATAACTCAGGCTGAAGGATCGTGTTGGCGGTTTTTTTGCGTCCATGCAATGACTACTTTTCCATCAACGTTATCTTGATGGAAACAGAGGCCAATATTCTCGTTTTGGCCTGTGAACACGACTGTTGTCTTGGCATTAGTGGTCACTTCTCTTCAAACCATCGCACCTCCGGGAAATAACAACTTTGTGACAAGTCTCTTTTATGAAGAGTGTCGTCTATCTGTATTGATAAAATGGCTGTCGTTTTGAGAGCCGAGGACAACCATGGAAGAGAAAATATTCTCATTAGTCCATAGCACACATTTGATACGGCGCACCTGGACCCACCGCCTGCATCGGGACTGTCAGCTATAGTGGCAACAATTACCTTTTGTCCCTTGCAGGGGCAAGCAGCGAGATCTCGACTCTTGGCAATCATTTGGAGGTGATAACATGTAACTTCAATGCTTTTCGCCTTGAAGTTACATGTTATCGCCTCCAAATAATTGTTATATTGTTCGGACGCACCCCACCACTGCAACTGATTTTCTTTTTAATGAACGCAGAAGTGCTTCCTCTCCTGTGTCCACCAACTGGGGACGGCCCGGTTTTCTTTTCATGATAATATTCCCTCCGGCATTCCATAGTTTGGTGATCTCTGCGGTGTTTGCAAGGAATTATTTAAGTTTTTTTTGCTACTGCTGCAGTGAGATCTCCAAACTGTTCAACGCGAGCAATGTATTCGCGGTGTGGACACGCTCGCAGGACTACAAGCAACCGAGTGGATTGTAGATCTGAAGAAAGAAGACCTTATGACGTATCAAAAGATGTGTAAGACAAGAACGTCACGAATCTTCAAAAAATGTGTAAAACAAGAACGTCACGAATCTTATAAATAGAAAATAAAAGGGCCAAATTATGCGCCCTTACTTTTCGGCCACCCTGTACATTCCTGCCACTAAGATTTAAAGGCAGCACCCGCTCAAATCTTCCTGTTTGAAATTTTGCTAGATTTTGGGGTTTAAATGACCTAGAACTCATATCCAACAGTGAAATAGCGCGCAACACCAAAAAATTCACGAAATTGGGGTGTAGTTTCCCGTGCCACCAAGCGCGCTCCGTTTGACATCTAAGGGTTCCGCCACCGCGGAGGTCACACGCGTTTGTAGGGATTATCGGACACTGACCACACGCGCGCGTCAGGCCTCGGTGAGACAATGAATAGAAAACGGCTGTTCCTAGTCTTTTCCTAGGGAGGACAGATCAACTCTGACCTAATATGCCCAATAAGGTGCTAGAATGAGTGAGACCACTTTTTGAAGCTATCCGTATGTTTCTTCCCATGTTGAAAAAAGGAAAAACAGCTTGACGCGACGCATGTGGGTGGTAAGTGTCCGTAGACGGTTTGTAGGAGTGACTGAAGTTTGCGTGCGCTGGCGCATGTGCTGCAGTTGTCTTCGCGCGGGGCAGGTGCGTTTCCGAGCCCGCACTGGATTTCTCCTTCTTCTATGTTCAGTTTCAGTTCGGATTTCAGGTAAATCATGATTCTCTGTGTTCGTTGAACATTTGTAATGTGCCGACCATTTGTGTCAGTATTGGCGGTTTAACTCGGAGTCATGTGCTGAAGATGCGATTCTTGCCTTATCTCACTTGCTTGCAGATGACTATAGGTAGAGCGTACAGGTTGCAACTTTAGTAGCGGTTCCGCTGCGCTTGAATAAAACGAAGCCACTGAAAAACTGTGGTAGTATTGCGACGTGCTGTGAGATCCGGTCGGAAGGTCTGAGATCGGGGTGAAACACTAGTCGAAATATTTATGAGGTGGTTTGTCTTTCTCGGACAAGCCCAGCGGGGGGTTTAACACGTTCGCGACAGCGTGCACGACCGGTCGTGCATTCCACGTTTAGTGTCATATCTTTATGAAATGGCCACAATTAGCCAATTCTTTCGTAGTAGCATGGTAACAGAGATGCTAGAGTATCACACACGCAGTGGGCAAAGCAGAACTTTTCATAAACTTTTTCATTAGATTTTTCGCACTAGGACAACTAGAAGAACAACATTCTTCAAAAAAAAAAATTCTAACAACGACTTATCAGTAGACAACAGAGATGGAAGAAACCTTCGAGAACTACGAAAGAAAGGTAACTTTAACGAAAAAATCGTGGTTTTTATATGGGAAGTTCAACACGTTCGCGACACACACGCTTTTGCGTACGTGGGACCCGTGCTCGACCGGTCGAGCACGTGGTCCCACGTGCGCAAAAGCGTGTCTGCCGCGAACGTATTAAGGCAGCACCCGTCAAAATTCCCGACTCCGAGTTGAAGGCAGTGTCCCACTTTAAGTATCGTTGTCGAGCCTGTCGTACAGGGTGGCGCATAATTACTGTCCCATCATTGCGCGAGAGTGAAATTCGATTTACCTCATCGACTCAAATCTGTTTTTGTTATTGTTATGTTTGGCACATCATTTTGCACATATCTGCCACACATGATCTTGGCTTCTCTTATTTTACAAGAAATGACAAAGCCGTCATCACACCGTTCCACAATTTTAGAGATGCATGGAAACCGACTGACACATTTGGAAATATATCTTCGGCTCAACTTAAAAACAGGAAGCCGGTGTCCGGATGCTGAAACGAAATAAGATTGATGATCTTCCTAGAACCGGCCTTCCTGTCACGGTGACAACTGGCCGCATGAAAAAAAATTGTGAAGAAACATTTGGAGACAAATCCATGCCGCAGCATGAAAAAGATGGCAGCTGAGTTGGGCATCTCGCGGCGAAACCTCCACAGAGCTGTTAAGGAGAAGCTTGGGATGCGAGCTTACAAGCTGCAAAAGTTGCATGCTTCCAGTGAAAATCAAAGAACTGTTAGAGTGAAAAAATGCCAAGCGCTACTTGAGAGGGCCGTCGGTGACGTCCAAATGAGGACGGTATTTACAATTGAAAACCACTCACCCTCGAGCAGGTGTAAAATCCCCAAAATGATGGGGGGTACGCAGGGAGTAGTAGGGATGCCGATGCAGCAGGCCGGATTGTATCACGCAAGTTGCGTCTAGCATCTGTGATGGTTTTTGCTGGAGTGTCAGCGACCGGGCGTCCCCCTCGTTTTTGTGAAAAAAGACGTCAGGGATCGACAAAAACGTGTACTTGGAGATATCGTATAATCATCTGCTCCCATCGGCCACCGAGCATTACGAAAACGGCCACTGGATCATGCAACAAGACGGAGCTCCTGCTCATTTCGCTAAATCCACCCAGCACTGGTGGCTAGCCAACCTGTTAGACGCCTCAGATTGGCCGGCCAATTCGCCTGAACTGAATGTCCTGGACTTCTCAATCTGGGCGATACTGGAGCAGAAGGCCTGTCAGAAAAAACACACCAGCGTCCAGGCTCTGAGGAAGTGTCTGGAGAAAGCCCGGAACGAAAACCCGCAAGATCACGTGCGTGCCGCGGCGGAGGCATATCCTAAGCGTTTGAAGGGTGTAATCCTCGCCAAAGAAGGCTACATTGAAGGATCTCTTGGTTTTTGCTTTCTTAGATGTTAGCAAATAGTTATTGAAGAGATCGTCTGAATTGGTTCGTTTTTACGACTTTTGTGCATTTCTTATTATGGGACAGTATTTATGCGCCACCCTGTAGTGATGAAACCTGTGTGAGCTGTTGGTAACAATTATGTAATACGTTGAATGCCTGGAAACCCATAAGAACATTAGTCGTTAGGGAAATATGGGCACCTCGTACACCGTCCCAGAGTTTGCAAATCTTGCCGAGGAACTTGTCCGCACCAAAGTGAATTCGTTCCTGAAAAAGTGGTTTCTCGGCAGCTCTATCGAAAATCGAGTAGGTCCAGATTCTACTCATATCCCAAAATTGAAAATGGGGTGAGGCAGTGCCCATAATGTGCTAGTAATGGTGCACACTGTCAGCTAATCACGGGTGTTAAACGAACACAAAGAGTCGTGACTTACAGGCAGCGTCAATCACGATCGGTACTAGTGCGTGGCAGTACCCGCGTGTCTCGTCTGGATGCCGTTGATGTGGAGTGCTGTCTCGCCAGCGTCACGTGAGTGCTGCGGCGCTCCAGGCCGCAGTAGTACCGATCGTGATTGACGCTGCCTGTACCCGCAAAAAAAAAGATTCGAATTGCAACCATGAAGCTCGCTGCGTTGCACATGCTCGCGCAGCGACGACGCGCCAGCTAACATAGGCCCGGAGACGCGCGCAAGTGCGTGTGGCTTTCCACGTGGCGGACTTACGAGTGTCAGGGAGGGCTTGATGAGACACACGGAAGACAGCACCCGTATTTTACGGATTTTTCGCGCTATTGCACAGCTGGTTGTGAGTTCTAGGTTCCCTTAAACTTCGAAATTCATTGAAATCTCAAGCACAAAAATTTTCAGTTTGAGTGGGTGCTGCTTCCAAGACGATCTATTCCAGTCCGCGTCCCCATGTATCATACATAAAATGATTCAGTTTCATTTGACAACGGACTTGTAGTGATCGCAAATCTCAGGAAATTCGGTTTTCTAGCGCAGATTGGCACAATTTGGTCGGTGTTCGCCTTGAGCATGCAAATATATGGTGATCCTTTATGTATAAGTGATAACTGATTGCAGTGAACGTTGACGGAGCTGACGAATTTGCGGGAGTGAGTGTGCACAGTAGCGCTATCGCGCTGCGCGCTGGAATCTCTGACAAATTTAAAATAGGAACACAATTCTAATGTTTTTGTTGTATTCATTACCAATAATAGCGCTGCGATTAGCTACTATGGCAGCGCGAGACAGCGATTCCAGCGCGCGGCGCGGTCGCGCTGCTGCATACGCTCACGTCCGCAAATTCGTCAGCTTCATCGACGCTCTCTGTGGTTAACACAGCAGTCATCGATGTTTTGGTTGCTACGGTGACAAAAGTGGCACTGTGGTAGCTTCAGAACTCTTTACTGCCTCGTATCAGATCATATCGACGCTTGAAATCATGGAGCTGGAATATTTACCGACGATGTCCTTTAAGGAAATAACCCCTAAGACGGCAACGAGAAGGTACATAGCTACACCAATATAGTCGAATTTGGAGTCATAGCATTTTTGATGACATCGTGATCGAACTTGGGAAGAATAGTCTTACATGACATCGTTTTCCTCAGGATATCATGGTTATTCGTCACTCTTCTGCAAACTAAGACATTCAGCTGGTTGAGGGCGATGCGCTCTCCTTTGTTGAGTGGTTGGCAGAAGGCAGCAAAGGTACTAATCTTTGAGCAGTTACTGCGTTATTGCTTTGTTCCTTATTTTCTGTAAGAGGTAGGAGCTGTAGGCAACGAGGTTCCAGTTTGCAGTTTTATTCAGTATGCTCTTCACAATCCAATATCAAAGAACACCTTGTAAGCGTGTAGGTTATTTTTCTTCTTCATCATTGCTCGTTTCTGTGTGTACGTATGTCGTTTCTGAAATCAGGTCTAGAATTCTTCTTAAAACCATTTTCATCGCTTTGTATGAGAAGCTCAGATTGTTCGGTGACTAGATACTGACTTGCTAGCTTCTGTTCCGAGAACTTTTCATACATCTACTAGGTTGTAAAGCAAATCTTTGCAGCTGTTTCATGTTCATCCCATGTATTATCTTTCTAGCAGTATAACCTCATTATTTGGAAACTCTTTTGCTCGAGATTTCTTTTCCTTTTGCTCAAATACATTAGCTTCTTCTTCATATTTCGAGGCAAAAAAATAGACATCGAGGTCGACAAAAAAAAAATAAACAGTTCAAGCATCTGCTTGCACTAAATAGACGCTCAAAGAGGAGTACGAAAAAATCGCTGAGCATTGGTATTCTACGTCCACTTAGGGGCGCATTTATATTTGAATACGCTTTCTGCTCGGACCGACAAATGATCGAGCATAAAACACTGAGAGTGATATATATTCTCCTGTCCTTCACCTTTTAACTCAAGTGGGAAGAGGGGCAATAATTTGGAGAGTGGGAAGAGATGAAATTCAGAACTACAGTCCACAAAAACACGTTCTGGAAGTTCTCAAACGACTAACTATGAACGTCGATCATTTCACTGGAATTTTTCCCCAAAATTTTAGAATAAAGGAGAGCACTGGAGAATTTTAGAATGTCGGGTCTCCCAACATGCTCTCAACAAATTGGCATCCTGGTAGTTCCCAACAACTCTGGATAGAAGGACGAATCAATCCCGATTTGTGGGATGCGCCATGCATTCAACTTCATCTGAGTATCCTAGAGGTATTGAATTCGTATGTACCCTATACAGTGACTCGCGAGACGCATTCGATGTACCAAGTCAGTGCTTCATCCTCCCAGACTCCTCTGATACCAGTTCAGCGATCCTGGAGGGATGGAAGGTTTGGTTCGCCTCGGGCGGGATCGAACCTTCGTCGTGCGAACGAACAATGGGCCTCTTGCCACTGCTCTACACACGCCCTCCATCGAAACTACATGTGGAAAAGGCTGTGGCTGAGAATACTCCAAAAACCAGGACGAAAAAAAGCTAAATAACAATTCGCTCGAAAACCTCTATACAGGTACACTCTTCCCGATCGAAAGAATTATGAAAAAAAAAAACTTCCGATATCACTAGGTTTGCTCGTTTATTGGCGTCATATTTTTCATTCGGAAGAAAATGAGTAGTTTTGTGGACAAGGATGTGGTTTGATAAGAACATGCATACCTAACATAAGTAATTAACCGGTATGATTCCAGAAATTCTATGTACAGCATTCACTGCCAATCTGAAAAAAATGAAAAAAAAAATCTGTGCACCTGCCCCTGGGTTTCCGCGAAGGTGTCCAGCCTGTAGTTTTCACCTGCATCTCCTGTACTCTCAGTGTTCTTTAGGTAGACTAAGATGGCTGGTATATACTGTCGCAAACTGACGATAGCTGAGTAACTGTGCGTACCTCTGAAATTTCTGCGCACTCTTCCGCGTCCTTTTTCTTCTGAGTTCCCCACAACTATGTTCTCCAGTAGAATCGACTATATCTCCGTTCATACTTATCGCCCGCCAGAGCTGACGAACGGACATTACTCTAGACACGAGCGGCATTGTATCTTCTGTTTATGATATTCGTAAAAAATGTCAACATTGGGTCGCTGCTCTTCCTGTTGTGCGCTTGACAACCCTTGAAATCCACTTGCTAACGGCCGCTGTCCTATGCTTACTCTTAAGATGCACCACGCGTGCGATGCTATTCTTCTCGAATTTACGTAAGTGGCACCGTCCCGATCTTCGCCTGTTGACGTGGACCGGGACCCCAGATTTCCTACACCACTTATTTGAGGCGGGTTACTCCTGCTATCACCCTCTGAACAGTGAGTCCAATGAAAGCTTATAGGTGAAAGAGAAGGAATGTACACGAACGTGAATGGGCAGGTGGAGGGGTGGAGGGTAATTGCAAATATCTTCATAGTCTCTTTTCCCAAACAGCAACATTGTCCTGCTGGGTCTCCCTCCATCGGTTAGGCGTTCGCCAAGTTGAAAGCCAAGCAAAAGACCTTGCCAATGTGCTAAGAAGCACTGCCGGTGAGCTCTTCGAATAGTCAGGTCTAATCCTATTGAGGTCCACATTACCTTGAATGATGTGGAGGTACTCGTGTAGGTGGAGGTAAATCAGTGAGGTCAGAGTAGAAATCGTGTCGTAATCATAATCGTTCTCCGTTGCCCATCTTCGGCGGGATTCATGAACGCTCTCAGGTAGACCCTGTGCTTCCCACCTACCCAGAGGGGACGATGTTCTCGGACGAAAATTAATGGATTTCACAACCAGCATTTCTACTGGCCATAGCTGGTTATTACCACTCGAACGCACAAAATCTGCCCGTTTCTGGACAGGAAACTTGTCAACTCTAAGAAGACGGGAAAGTATGGACCTTTCCGCAAATGTTCATGAGTTCCACTGCTGGGTAGTGAGGTTGCTACGTCCCTCTTCGGGCGCTGCTTATGCTTTCCCGTGCCTTTGCCGATACTGGCAACACTGCCGCTCGTCTCTGCTTGAGATCTCTTAAACTGCTTCTCTGCACAGTTTTGCTAGGCACAACAAAATGTTTTCCATCGGCCCGCGCAGCTACGTGCTGCAGTATCAGCTAGAGGGGTTTCCGAGATAGCCGTCTCTTGATGGTTCCGAAACCTTCGGCTGTTATGACATTGTCGTGGAGATTACGCTGATTACTGTTCGTCGAAATTGGCCATAACGCTATCTTTGCAAACCTGGCTAACAAAGCAAACAGACCCAAATTTAGATGTGTTTGGAACTCCGACTCTTGAAATTTGCGTCTTTTTTTTCTCATAAGGGAAGTGCATGAAATTAAACTGCTAATCCGGGAGGAGACTTATATGGTTGGAGAGCATGTCCAACATGATTTTAGAGGCTATACTTTATCTTTGTCTTTATCAAAAACTTTACATCGCAACGGCACGAGACAGATCGAGCTTTACTTGCGAAGAGTTCCGCAGTTTCTTCAATATCTCCATTCGTCAGTCTTGTCCACTTGCTATTGTCTACTTAACTCTTCCCTAGCACATTTCCACGTTCTTCAGCCCTTTCTCATTGAGGTCTTTATTAGAGCCTATAAGGCTTCTCCACTTGTTCTTCTTACAGATAGCTCGATAGTATTGGCTTTACGTACATCGAACAGGCTTTAACCGAACCAAGAGCAGCGAAGAGTGGGCATACGACCCACACCAGCCGACGGCGTGTTGGGTCGGAGTCTTCTTTCCATTCGCGTGGTGGTCCTTAGTAGCGGGTGGATGAATAGTCCACCGCCCACAGTGGCAGCATAGTGAAGACTGAGACTATACTTGAAATTTGCTAAATGGTTTGCAGAAGCCCAGAGTTCCACATCAATGACCTCCAACCATGCTGATAAGGGAAGGATTCACCGGCAGTATCGCATACCTTCCATTCCTTCCAGTTGTGGACTGCCTTGTGCAGCTCGCGACGCTGATTTCAGATCAGTTTTTGCCTTCCCCGAATCTTGTCCCTCTCAGGAGTTGTGCCCGTTTTTTCACAAGGGCACCTCATAGGGCAGTGCAAGTGTAGGGCGCACACATATAACGCAGCAGTGGACATAGGGTAGTTGCAGGGTGTCGCAATATCGTTCCAATTTTTGTACATAGGGGTAATTTCAGACGCCGATCACGATTATCAACATCATTTTGCATGGACATCGACATCATCTGCCATTTTCCTGCCGAAATCGGCAATTTTTCTCGGTTTTAGGTAGCAATTCTGAGCTTCTGTAAACCAATTAACAGATTTCAAGTATAGTTTGTAACATCATGTTGGACAGGCATTCTAACCATATAGGTCTTGCCCCGGGACGGCAGCTTAATTTCGTACACTTCTTTTGTCAGAGGAGGACTCTTAAGCTAGAGCAGCTGTCCAATCCACTATAGGGATTGGAACAACAGTGACGTTTGTCTTGCAAAACCTTCAATTGACGATGATGGTACCAACCAGGGCTGTGCGTTACTAACGTAACGAATTAACGAATTAACGAATTAA